>LBNU01001238.1:83467-100815 GCA_014162995.1 Artemisia annua | reverse complement strand
TAGGCCAGGTGCTCTAACTTTTGTTCCTTGTGGTCCAAAACTCCAAAACTGAGTCAATTGACGGGAAAATAGCTCTCAACATTGGTGTTTCTAGGTATACTTAGAAAATTTTCTGGGTAAGTGCTGGTAAGTTATAAATGAAAATAATAACTTTCGAAAAATCATAACTAATTCGTTATAAGGCCGATTTTCAAGTTCTTTATATCCCCGGAAAGGTAAAAATATATACTAACATATTTTCAATAGTTTGGCAAGTTTTGGAAAGGTCTAAGGCTCATTTTTGACCAAAACATTTCGTACATCAACAATGAATTTTTCCGGAAAAGGTTCAAGTCTAATAGCAACTTCTTTTTGGCATAATTTCTTCGTTATAGGTCCGTTTTTAGCGGTTCAAAAGGCCATAGTTTCATCTAAGAATGTATTTTCTATATTTTAGGTCCAAAATATACCAAAACTCACTGAGCTTTTCCAACTTTTAAAATAGGGACAGGAGGTTTATATATAGTTCCAAAAATGATATAACTTGGTTTGTACATGTCCAAATCCACTACTATCAACAACAACTCATCCCTTAATCTACCATACACCTTCTTAGGGTGTCATGGATTCCCTAACATTGTTTTTCAATCATTTCACCAAGGTTTCATAAGGAATTCATTTTACACATAAAATGATAGAAATTTAGTTTTTGTGGTATAGACTTCAATATGCAAGTTCAAAAATGACAAAAGTACATAAACCTTGCAAGGAAATTGTGGTAGAACTTATAAAAATAGGTGATGTACTTACTTGGATGATTAGATGATTTTTAATGATAAAACCCAATTACTTCTTTGAGTTTTTATTTCAAAACTCTAAAAAGAAGCACTAATATGACTTGATTAATACTTGATCTTCAAAAATTCTTGGTTTCTTGATGGATTTCCTTCTTGGTCGTGGGTTTCAAGAGAGAAAGAGCAAGATATAATTTTTGATCTAGTTGTGAAATTGCATGTATGTGTAATAATAGGTGGAACCTATACTTTTTATGATTCGACCTCATTAACACCTTGGTGAACAATTGAGAAACACTTTTTATTCGAACCTATGAACTTATATAAGCAGTGTACTCGACCTCTTTTGTAGCGACCAAACCAGAATTTTTATAAAACAAAAACCTTATAAACTTAACGTGGGCTTATTAGAGCCCAATAAGCTTTTGAGATAAGCTGATCACACGAGCCCAACTCCAACAGTTTTGTACTCCTAAAATGAGCCCAAGCTCAGGCCCAAACACCCCGTGAGCCTATTGGACCTAAAAATGTTAATGGGCTTTACTATTAGCTCGTTAAGACCGAATAAGAGATATAAGTGATTTATAAGCTAATAAGCAGTTGAAATAAGTTATTTGGAATGTCATGAGCTTATTTAAGAAGTAAAAATGTTAAAAATGTTGAAATAAGTGTATTCGGATTAAAGAACGGAATAAGTTCTATATATACGTTATATAATAAATATTAAAGATATATAACGAAACGTACTATATTTCTTATTCGTGAATTATTCATTATGATGACTTTCCGTCAATCATCGATCAATGTACTTACAAGTTATATTTATATATAACTTTGCTTTTGAACTTGAAGCATTTAACAAACACGAGTTTTGTTCGTAATTAAATAACTATTATTCGCGATAAAACCAGACTTAGACTATCAACTGAAACTTGCATTATCTTTTAGGTTGTGTGTGAAGCCGTTTCCTTGCTTTGTTGAGATTACGATACAACTGTACTACTGAGGTGAGTTCATAGCCCACTTTTTAACTGTTTTATGTGGGGGGATACATGCTTAAAAACCGAACACAAGTCTTTTATTTTGGTATTGATATACCGGCTGACCGTTATTATTGCTTAAGTAGCTATTGCCAAAAGACCCTCGATCATGAACCTTAATCACTTGATGAGTGAACGTAAATAACTGTGAATAGATCTATTTGGGGCTGACAATCCCCGTTTGGTCGTTGGAGAAAACTACCAAACGCACATTATTTTGATGACATAGGTTACTGGCAAAGACCTATCTTGAGGGCATATTATTATTATATTGCGTCATATTATTAAATATGATTGGCTGTCAAATCGTTGTGTGTCATGAGCTTAATGCAATAACGGGTATTTGTGAATTCTTTTCAACTTGTTTGATTGCATACGTTTGCAATAAATGACTATATCTTGTGTTCAACTGTTTAACTTTCAAACCTATGAATATCACTCAACTTTATGTTGACTTTTAGCATGTTTATCTCAGGAACTAAACAAGAAGAATTATGAAGGCACGGAGTGGGCATATGGACTTAAACAAATACCTTGTTTTATAATAAATGTGTTGTTGAAATGTGAACATCTTAATAAATGGTATTTTGAAATAAAGTAAACTTTTAAACATCACTTTGTGTTGTTTCTGTGATTGTGAAAAGATCCTCGAAGTAACACCCAAAAGTCTTCCGCTGTTAAATTAAAGTCTTCCGCTGTTAAATTAAAAGTCTTCCGCTGTTATTTTAAAAAGTCTTCCGCTGTAAATTATAAAAGTCTTCCGCTGTTATGGTTAAATTTTGGGGGGTGTTACACCTAAAGGGTCACAAGATCGCCTATACCACTCTATTTTTACTTTTCAATCGCCTAGGAGGTCGCCCACAATAATCCGAGACACGTGTAAAAATGAAAAGATGGTATTGGAATTAACCTAACGAATAATACACTAAAAGTTCATTTTTTTTTGTAAAAAATATAGGCAAAGTTCATTTTCGTAAACTATTACTAAAAATGATCCATTTAAAAAAATAGCTCTTGAAAAAAATCAACAAGTGATTGAGTGAGTCGATTTATTGAGTCATTGTCAATGTTTTGAAACCGGTTCGACCCGTCTAGGTTAACCAGGTGAACAGGTTCCCGCAAAAAGGGTGTCATATTAAACCGGTTCATAAAAAATGGTTGAACCAGTCAGACCTGTCGGGTTTTAAGTGGTTGAACCAGTCAGACCTGTCGGGTTTTAAGTGACTCGGGTTAACCCGGTTCTCGAAACCCGATCGGGTTTGTTTTTTTCTAATATTAAACCGGGTTAACTCGATGGTCGAACCTGTTAAATCGGTAATTTGATAACTCGGTCAGGTCAATTAAAAACCTAGTTTTCATAACATTTATTGTCGGGTAGCATGCGAGTTGTATCGAATAAATATAATAATCCAAATAAGTTATACCATCACTATACTGACTTAGGATCAAATGAGAAATATAATTAAGATGAGAAGAATGAGAAGAAATCATAAACACAAATATTAGATGCATTCACAAAAATAGATGCATCTCTCCATTATTTTCTCTTTCCTTGTTTGAAATATGTTACTACAATTTTCTTCTCCCTCTTCCCATTTCAATAATTATTCTCACTGTATCCTTACTCTCAGTATTTGGCTGATAGTGGACAAGTGACGTGTGTTTCATCTCTTCCTCACCAACCCAACCCAACCCAACCCAATCTGCCTGCGCCCACTCTCACTTTTAAACTCACACATCATCACACTTTTAAACTCACACATCATCAACCCACCAACCTATCCATCATCCGATACATATTTTTCAAACCATCCTTCAATTTCAAATACTATCAAACTAACCATGGCACAAGGTATTAATACTATTCTTTCCAACAGTTTTTCATTTCTTATAAAATTAATTGACATGATGATGATGATGTTGTTTTATTGATGTAGACAGCGGATCCACTGAACGCAGTAGTAGTGTTTCATCGTATGATGAAGCGATGGATGCTTTGTCATCTCTCATTACTCAAAAGTATCGCGCTGATGCTAGTAATAACGGCAATCGATTTGAACTCATGTTTGACTACGTTAAGGTACTCAACATGTTTCCTGTCCTGTGCAATTTAAGTTCACTACACCTTTTACATAATATGATTCATTATTTCCCCTGTTTAGGTAGTTTGCTAGTAATTTAGACGTCACTAAACTTAGGGTGGGGTTAAATGAATCACATAATTGCTCAATAGTGACAACCCATCCGAACAAGTGACATGTTTAAGTTAAACGGGCACGGGCTTAAACGGGCTCATGTTATACGAATGCTTTAGAAAAAACCCAAAACGACAAAATATATTATATCAATATATATCTATAAGTTTTTATTTAAAAACAATTGTAATGCTCTCCAATTCAGAGAAATATGCCCATTAATGCCCATTTATACATGCCCATTTCAAATAAAGGAGGGGGCTAAATGTGCCCAAATCTTTTACAAATTAGACCTTTTTGCAAATTGCCACCTTTATGTTTAACCAGTCACCCTACGTTTAGTGACGTTCATTACATGTATATTAGCAAAGTACCTAAGACACGAAAAAATTGAAAGCAGAGAACCATACTAGTCAATTACCATATGACATTCTATGTAGAATTTGTACTTTTTTTTTAATGGCTACTTTGCTATTAGTACATCTAATTTTAAGGTACCGTCTTTTTTTATATAGATTTTAGACTTGGAGGAGTCGATTTCAAAGATGAAGATCATTCATGTTGCAGGCACTAAAGGAAAGGTAATTTGTTCACTTGATTTTCATAATTAACCATCAGAAATTTCGTCCACTACTTGTACGAAAATGATGTGGATCTGGTAATGATCTGTAAGTACTTGTTAAGGGAATACTCTACATTGTTTCGTAGTTGACAGTCTATCTTAAATGTTGGTTGAGTTCCAGCAGACGGATAAGCTTGTTGCTTATATCAATTTATTTGAATGTGAGATCATTCAACTGTCAATTAATAGGAAAACTCGGCTATGTTTTAACATACACACACATGATGGTTTTTCTGGCTTATACATCTATGAAAATGATAAGGTTAGAGCCAAGATCAATTGATAATCTAGAAAACGTTTATATTATTGCCAGCAAAAGTTCAATAAAACAAAAAGGACACGAACCTCCTGTTATTAGAGAAACAGGTAAAACTCCCTAAGAACCGACTCACCAATTTCATACCCTAACTTATGACTCTAAAACCCCTATTTATAATAAACGACTGCCTTGGACAACAAGACTTATTGCATACAAGGAAAGAAGATAAATTACTAAACCCTGCTCTTTAATAATAAACAATTCAGCCCCTCCACTTATTTCTTGGACGCCTCTGATAAGTTTCTCTGAACCGGGTCTTATCAATACTCCCCTCCCAAACAGCCACCTTGTCCTCAAGGTGGAAATCAGGAAACTGCTTCTGAATGATTGAATATAATTCCCAGGTTGCTTCATAAGTTGGCAAGTCCTTCCATTTAATTAATACTTCACGATCCTCCCTGCTACTAGACTTTCCCTCACGTACTCCTTCGACCCAATCAGGCACCAGTATTAATTCCATATCTTCTGTCAAACCATCAGGTATTTCTTGACGTGTTACAGTCGGATTCCTCATTTTCTTAAGCTGTGAGATATGAAAGACAGAATGTATACGAGCTGTTTTTGGAAGTTCCAACTTATATGCTACCTTTCCCACCCTTTCTAACACTTGATATGGTCCAAAATACTTTGGAGCCAATTTCTGATTACGCCTCTTTGCCATTGAATGTTGACGATATGGCTGAAGTTTTATGTAAACCCAGTCACCAACTGCAAATTCAAGATTTGTACGATGTTTATCAGCTTGTTGTTTCATCCTTTCTTGTGCCCGTAACAAATGCTCCTTCAACTCTTTTAATATACAATCTCGTTCTAAATACCGATCTACCTCAAATACAGGGGATGGAACATTACCATGATAAACTAAATGTGGTGGATCTCTCCCATATANTTCAAGATTTGTACGATGTTTATCAGCTTGTTGTTTCATCCTTTCTTGTGCCCGTAACAAATGCTCCTTCAACTCTTTTAATATACAATCTCGTTCTAAATACCGATCTACCTCAAATACAGGGGATGGAACATTACCATGATAAACTAAATGTGGTGGATCTCTCCCATATAAAACTTTAAAAGGAGTCATGTTCATTGACGTGTGATAAGATGTGTTATACCAATACTCAGCCCATGATAACCACCTTGCCCATTGCTTAGGAGTATCTGAAGCAAAACAACGCAAGTAGGTCTCGACACTCCTGTTCACAACTTCCGATTGACCATCTGTTTGCGGGTGATAAGTAGAACTCCTCTTCAAGTTCCTTGCAGCTTAAATAATTCTCTCCAAAAATGACTCAAAAAAACTGGATCTCGATCTGATATAATTGATTCTGGAATCCAATGTAATCGTACCACCTCTCGTAAGAATGCTGCTGCAACTGTCTTAGCTGTATAAGGATGGCGTAATGGTACATAATGAGCGTACTTACTTAGTTTGTCCACGACTACTAAAATAACCGTATATCCTTCGGATTTAGGCAACCCGTCAATGAAATCCATAGTTATTTCAGCCCAAACTTGAGTTGGCAAATTTAGGGGTTGCAAAAGTCCATTTGGCGCCATCGTTGAATATTTTTGTAGTTGACAAATATCACACTCGGCGACCAATTTTTCTATATCCTTTTTCATTCCAACCCAGTAAACTTCTTTCGCCATTCTCCGCTGCGTTTTGAGAACTCGAGAATGACCTCCGATTACACTGTTATGAAACTCATGGAAAAGTTTTGGAATCCAAGGAGAATAACGTGGAATCGCCAACCTTCCCCGGTATAGCAAACGTTGTCCATCCATACTATAACCATCTGGCGCTGACTCCCCTTTTATTAATTGACTTCGTATAGTACTAAGTTGTGGATCTTTAGATATTTCACGTACCAATTCTTCCCAATCAATAACCCATGGAATAGACAAAGCCACTAATTTGGTCTCCTCTCCCCGTCGAGACAAGGCATCCGCCACCCGGTTTTCAACTCCGGGTCGATATTGAATCTCAAAGTCATAACCTACCAATTTTGACAACCATCTTTGATGCTCTTCATATACCAGCCGTTGCTCCAATTTGCTCCAATAAATATTTTAAACTCCTTTGATCAGTTCTAACAATGAACTTTCTGCCTAATAAGTAAGGTCGCCATTTGCGAATTGCTAAAACAATAGCCATTAGTTCCCTTTCATAAACTGACTTAAGCCGAGCTCGTGGACCTAAAACTTGACTAAAATAAGTGATTGCTCTTTTATTTTGGAACAAAACAGCCCCTATCCCAAATCCAGATGCATCAGCTTCAATGACAAAAGGTTGAGAGAAATTCGGCAAAACTAATACAGGTAATGTTGACATAGTTGTGCGTAAAGTCTCAAAAGCCTCATTTGCTTCCTCATTCCACTTGAAACAATCTTTTTTAAGTTGGTCAGGGTGAAGCAATCTTTCCATACCCCTTAACGAATTTCCGGTAATACCCTGTTAAACCAAGAAGCCCACGCAACTCACGAATCGATTTTGGAACCGGCCATTCAAGCATCGCTTTTACTTTGGATGGATCAGCAGCCACCCCATCACGAGTAACCACATGCCCAAGATATTCAATCTGCTCTTGTGCAAATAAACATTTCTTTCGATTTGCAAACAACTTCTCCTCCCGTAAAACTTGTAAAACCGTTCGCAAATGTTCCTCATGCTCCTCAACAGACCGACTATAAACCAATATATCATCGAAGAAAACAAGAATAAATTTACGAAGATAAGGTTTGAATACCTTATTCATTAATGATTGGAATGTTGCTGGAGCGTTAGTAAGTCTGAAAGGCATCACTAAGAATTCATAATGTCCCTCGTGAGTCCGAAAAGCCGTCTTTTGTACATCGCCACTTTTCATTCTGATTTGATGAAAACCCGATTTAAGATCAATTTTAGAGAATATTTTAGCCCCATGTAATTCATCTAGCAACTCGTCAATTATGGGAATTGGGAACTTATCTAATATTGTGGCATTGTTTAAAGCTCGATAATCAACACAAAAACGCCAACTTCCATATTTTTTCTTAACCAATAAAACTGAACTTGAAAATGGACTCACACTTGGTTGTATTATCCCTGCTGCCAACATCTCCCGAACCAGCTTTTCTATCTCATCTTTTTGCACTTGAGGATAACGATAAGGTCGTACACTAACGGGTGCCGTTCCTTCTCGTAGGTTGATAGCATGCTCATGCTCACGGGTTGGGGGTAATCCAATGGGCATGTTAAATGCATCTTCATACTCAAAAAGTAATCTGCTAATTGAGTCAGTATTCTCCACGTGATGGCATGATTTATGTGCATCCAAGTCCTTCAATTCGACTAGATACCATTCTTCGTTTAATTTTAATGATTTCTCCATAGCTCTAAATGATAATTTGGATCGACATAAACTTGGATCTCCACATAAGGTTACTTCAGCTAAACCGACCATAACTTCATTGTTAATAATTTCCAATTCATTTTAACATCACCTAAAGTTTGTAGCCATTTAATTCCTAAAATTGCATCAGTGCTGCCAAGTTCCAAAGGTAGGAAATCTTCCATCACCTGTATTTCTGAAAATGCCACTACTAAGCCCTTGCAAGTTCCTCTACTTGTTGCAATTCCACCATTACCAAGAGTTACAGTAAGTATTCTAGAATCACTTACTTCAAGCCCGAGCTCTTCTACTATTTTTAACGAAACAAAATTATGGGTTGCTCCACAATCAATCAAAACCACTATTTCCCGCTCCCCAATCTTCCCACGAAGTTTCATGGTTCGATATGAAGTGAATCCCATTACAGAATTCAAAGACACCTCAACCATGTCGAGGTGTGCATGCTCAGAAGTCGTTTTCAACTCTTTGTCATCCTCTTCATATTCGTCTTCCTCATCGACCAACAACACCTATAGTGAAGAACGACTAGCACAAATATGACCGGGCCCAAACTTCTGATCGCATTTAAAGCACAACCCTTTTGATCTTTTATCAGCTAATTCGGCTTCAGTTAATCTTTTAAACTGACTTATCCGCCCTGTAGTGTTACTTCCTCCTTTATTACCTGTTGATGCAGTAGATAACAAGGTTCTAGTTGAGCTTGCTGTGTTATTTTTATAGCCCGAAAAGTTTGAAGTGGTCCCGCCTGAACGGAAAGATCCCCCACCACGTGCTCCAGTATCAAAACCTTTGTTCTCTTCGATTGTAATTGCGAGTATCATGGCATGGTTCAAACACCATATTTTTTCTTAACCAATAAAACTGAACTTGAAAATGGACTCACACTTGGTTGTATTATCCCTGCTCCCAACATCTCCCGAACCAGCTTTTCTATCTCATCTTTTTGCACTTGAGGATAACGATAAGGTCGTACACTAACGGGTGTCGTTCCTTCTCGTAGGTTGATAGCATGCTCTTGCTCACGGATTGGGGGGGTAATCCAATGGGCATGTTATATACATCTTCATACTCAAAAAGTAATCTGTTAATTGAGTCAGTATTCTCCCCGTGATGGCATGATTTATGTGCATCCAAGTCCTTCAATTCGACTAGATACCATTCTTCGTTTAATTTTAATGATTTCTCCATAGCTCTAAATGATAATTTGGATCGATATAAACTTGGATCTCCACATAAGGTTACTTCAGCTAAACCGACCATAAACTTCATTGTCAATAATTTCCAATTCATTTTAACATCACCTAAAGTTTGTAGCCATTTAATTCCTAAAATTGCATCAGTGCTGCCAAGTTCCAAAGGTAGGAAATCTTCCATCACCTGTATCTCTGAAAATGCCACTACTAAGCCCTTGCAAGTTCCTCTACTTGTTGCAATTCCACCATTACCAAGAGTTACCGTAAGTATTCCAGAATCACTTACTTTAAGCCCGAGCTCTTCTACTATTTTTAATGAAACAAAATTATGGGTTGCTCCGCAATCAATCAAAACCACTATTTCCCGCTCCCCAATCTTCCCACGAAGTTTCATGGTTCGATATGAAGTGAACCCCATTACAGAATTCAAAGACACCTCAACCATGTCGAGGTGTGCATGCTCAGAAGTCGTTTTCAACTCTTTGTCATCCTCCTCTTCATATTCGTCTTCCTCATCGACCAACAACACCTGTAGTGAAGAACGACTAGCGCAAATATAACCGGGCCCAAACTTCTGATCGCATTTAAAGCACAACCCTTTTGATCTTTTATCAGGTAATTCGGCTTCAGTTAATCTTTTAAACTGACTTATCCGCCCTGTAGTGTTACTTCCTCCTTTATTACCTGTTGATGTAGTAGATAACAAGGTTCTATTTGAGCTTGCTGTGTTATTTTTATAGCCCGAAAAGTTTGAAGTGGTCCCGCTTGAACGGAAAGATCCCCCACCACGTGCTACAGTATCAAAAGCTTTGTTCTCTTCGATTGTAATTGCGAGTATCATGGCATGGTTCAAACCTTCAGGATGCATAACTCTAACCGACGCTCGTAAATCAGTTTAAGACCTTTAATAAAAGTTGCTTCCAGTACCTCTTCTGACACACCCACTAATTTTCCAGCTAACTTTTCAAATTGAGCCACATATGCTCGAACCGTTCCGTCCTGTGTTATCGTCAAAAACTGTTCGAAAAGATTGCCCTGTTGCGTTTGCTGAAATCTATTTAGTAACCGTCTTTTCAATCCGTCCCATGAACGAAACGGTGATCTCCCTTCACTCCAACAATACCACGATAATGCTTCACCTTCTAAGCATAATTCAGCAACTTGTAACTGATCCGAAGCTTCAACTCCTTGGATTTTAAAAAATCTTTCCATTCTATAGATCCATCCATAAGCATCCTCGCCATCAAAGATTGGCATCTTTAATTTTTTAAACCTGTAATCATTCGCTCTAAAATTTGTTCCAGTAACTGTCTGCTGTGGTATCAACTCATCATTAACATCAGGGCCTGAATTCTTGTTTCTATTGATCTCATTCACCCGATAGTTGTTATTAGTTTCATTGAAACCTGAGCTAATATCAAACTCAACTTTCTTTGGTCCAAAAAAAATTAACACCATCTCTTGACTTCTTTTTTTCCCTTGCCTCACTTGTTTCAAGTGTCTCCAACCAATTGTCCTCATATGAACGAAAACCCTTAGTTGATTCAACTTCTTCATGTGAACCCTTCTTCATCAATTCATTCATCATCCTCATCATCTCTTCCTGGAACTTTGTTGACTGCTCATGACGTTGATTTGACTGCTCATGACGTTGATTAGCCTCTAATCTCATAGCTGCCAATTCATTCTCCAAAGTTGTTAAACGTGCACTCGAGTCTCCTTTATACTGGTTGAATTCGAGCTCCAAATCAGCAGCTTTAACCATTGCTGACCAATAAACAATTTTTTTTTTTTATTAACAGTACCTCGATGAACAGTAACTCTGGAAAAAAAATTTGGTCCAGAATCTTGCTCTGATACCAATTGATAAGGTTAGAACCAAGATCAATTGATAATCTAGAAAACGTTTATATTATTGCCAGCAAAAGTTCAATAAAACAAAAAGGACACGAACCTCCTGTTATTAGAGAAACAGGTAAAACTCCCTAAGAACCGACTCACCAATTTCATACCCTAACTTATGACTCTAAAACCCCTATTTATAATAAACGACTGCCTTGGACAACAAGACTTATTGCATAATAAGGAAAGAAGATAAATTACTAAACCCTGCTCTTTAATAATAAACAATTCAGCCCCTCCACTTATTTCTTGGACGCCTCTGATAAGTTTCTCTGAACCGGGTCTTATCAGATCACCATATAATAATCTTGCTTGTTGGAATGCCAAGTTGAAGGGATCATTTTTGTTTCCAGATCAACTTCCTAGAACTTTAGGAAATGAAACCAATAAACTTTTCTGAATAAAAATGAAGAATTCGTGTCCTAAGATTCTCGCCTTACCTCAAAACAGGTCTAGTGTAAACTCTTTATGTTATTCATAGTGCATTTACATGACAGGATATTGATCAAAGAAACAATAGATGTAAATGCTGTTTTTAGGCTGATGTAATGTGATATTTGCATTCTATTTATAGGGATCAACGTGCACATTTACTGAAGCAATACTACGCAGTTGTGGCTTTCGCACTGGGCTTTTCACTTCCCCTCACCTTATTGATGTTCGAGAAAGATTTCGATTGGATGGGTGAGTCATATTTATATCTTGTTTTGGTGAAAAATTTTATGATAGAGTGATGTTGTGGGATTATGTTTTACTTGTTTATGCATGTTATCGTTAAGAATATTGATTTACTCACTGTCCAAAATTCTTCATTTAGACAATTTTGTTTGATGCTTCAGGTTGGATATAGGTGAAGAGAAGTTCTTGGCATACTTCTGGTGGTGTTGGGATAGACTGAAGGCATGATTTCTGATCCATAAACATTCTGAATGTAATTTACCAATATTCACTGTCTCATGCTGCATTTTCAGACCTTTATTATTATCATTGTTCCTGCAATTTCATATTTTATATTGCCTCTTAATAACTATTGATGTTCTAATTTGCCATGGATCCTAGTAAAATTGATATGGTCAATAATGTAGCTATGGACAAATTTATTTACTTTCACTTGTATTTTTTTCTACATAAACTGGTTGTCTCTTGATTGAGTGTGTTTTATATATGCAGGAAAAATGCAATGATGATATACCAATGCCAAATTTATTCCGCTTTCTTGCTTTACTTGGTTTCAAGATTTTTGCAGCAGAGCAAGTATGTGAAAATTTTATACCAACTTCCTCCCTTCTCAGTAACCAAATGAAATTATTAATACAACCTATATATAATAGATCACCTAATAAGAATACATTACAACTTGATCCAGGTAGATGTTGCTATTATGGAAGTTGGACTTGGCGGAAAGTTTGATGCAACAAATGTGGTATGCATATGTTTAGTTCTCTGAACTTGCATTTATGTTACTTAAGCGTGCACCCTTGTAAGTTCAGATAGTCATATTAATATTTATAAACGTGGTGTACTGCTTTTCAGGTTCAAACGCCAGTAGTATGTGGTATTGCATCCCTAGGGTATGACCACACAGAAATCTTAGGTTAGTTTCAACATATTATTAGCTCTATTTTCCCAAACAGTCATTAAACGTAACTCGCTTCTATTTGTGTCACATTACATGTTTTACTTTCATTCGAGTATAAAGTTCACATGTTCTATTTTGCAAAGTTTACTAAATTTCTATTCCATTTTTGTCTTTCATAATTATTTATTACTTGTTTTGTATTTTTGTTATCATGTCTATATGATGGACTTTTGTTGTTCTTCGAGTAGGAAATACTCTGGGAGCAATTGCTGGAGAGAAGGCTGGTATCCTTAAGGTGAGGCATAAAATTACAAGCCTTTTGTCATAAAAAAAACCATCCATTTTGTTCTTCAACTGGTGGCCACTTATTAATGGGTCAATTTGGGTTTGGTTTCATCTCAAATGAGTTAAAGGGGGAATGGGTCCAATGGCTGAATCTCAAATGAGTTAAAGGAGGAATGGGTCCAATGGTTGAAAGTCACCCAAAGTCCTACACTGCTTATAAGTTGCAACCTCCAAAATTATTTTTATTTAAAAACTTATTTATGCTATGTAATAATATTTCTCTTTCAATTATATTTTCAACGTGTTAGCTCTTTATAAACATAAAAATAATAAAAATAATAATAATAATAATGATAATGACAATAATAATAATGATAATGACAATGACGACGACGACGACGACGACGACGAACAAAATGACAAAAAATTGTCTGGGAGCTGATCCTAACCGCCACGGTCCTTTTTGACCCGTACTATATATGTCATGTTTCAACTCAGATCTGTTTGTGCCTGCCCATCCTGCCACATCTATATTTTCCAGCTACATGTAATCTACATTACTGTCTCGTTTCTTTCTCCATTGCAATGTCCAAATTGTGTTCATCTTTTTCACGCAGAAAGGTGTTCCTGCATTTACTGTGCCCCAACCAGACGAAGCTATGGAAGTACTGAAGGAGAAGGCTGCACAGTTGGATGTAATTCTTATTGACCTGCTTAGTTTCACTAATTTGAAGCATGATATCATTATTAATAGAAATTCCGCTGTTACAGATTCCACTTCAAGTAGCACATCCATTGGATAGCAAATTGCTGAATGGACTACATCTTGGGCTTGTAGGTGACCACCAGTATCTTAATGCTGGACTTGCCATCAAGTTATGCTCTACATGGCTCCAAAACACTGGTCATCTAGAACCCGATTCCATGGACCAAGATGTAAGCTCCTAAAAAGAAATTCACATATGCCAACTTATTTAAAAATATATAAAAAGCTGATCTTTTATGGTTAAATACAGACCTCACTTCCTCACCAGTTTATTAAAGGGCTAACGACAGCAACACTACAAGGACGGGCCCAGATCATTCCTGACCCATCACTAGATATTGAAAATCGAGGAGATCTGGTGTTCTATCTAGATGGGGCCCATAGTCCTGAAAGTATGGAAGTTTGTGCACACTGGTTTTCTCTAGCCATTAAAGAAGATGACAGACAACAAAGTTACCAAAGTAACCAGGAACCTGATAGTTCTGGAACATCAAATGAACTTGTGCCTCTCAAGAGTGGCGAAACCGCCAGCAAGGACTCTGCACAGGTTAGTGATAAGACAACATATAACATGCTGCAGTAATTATGAATGGATGTAAATTTTTTATGAAAACTTTTTTGAATAGCTATAAACTGTATGGAAATGCAGATATTATTGTTCAATTGTATGTCAGTGAGGGATCCACAGTTGCTTCTTCCTCGGCTGATAAAAGCATGTGGTGGTCATGGTAAACATCTCAGTCAGAAGAATCATCAACTTTTTATTTTAAAATATGTGTTTTTTAAGTAATGGTGCACATTTAAAATTTTGATATTGATGTCTCAGGTATCAACTTTAACAAGGCACTATTCGTACCAAACATGTCCCTTGTCACGAAAGTTGGATCTAGCTCATCCTTGCCATCGACTGATTCTGCAGTTGACATATCGTGGCAGCTCACACTTCAGAGAGTATGGGAGAACATAATACTTGGTGAAAGAGGTATCATTTACACTTTACACGCTTATTTTCCAGAACTGATCTTGATGATTTGTAATTGACCTGGGCCATAAATGTGATGATTTTTATAACTTAACTACATGATATGGATTACAGGGAATCCCAATAATGGTGCTGAGTTAGTTTCTATTGAGAGCAAAGATCATAGTGAAACAGGTATTAAGAGCTGTGAAAACAGTGTGGTGTTTTCGTCACTTCCAATGGCTATCAAATGGTTGAGAGATGCTGCTAAACAAGATAGATCTGTTCGATTGCAGGTAACGATGCCGCCTACTTTCATCTTAAGTTTTCTGCTTTTGTTCTTCAAAGATCATCAATATATTTGTTCGATTTGCTCCTACCAGGTTCTTGTAACAGGTTCATTACATTTGGTGGGTGACGTCATAAAATTGCTGAAGAAATGAGTTTGCATACTTTTTTTGGATTGATCTTGTGGAATATAACGCCATAGCCGGAGAAATAGTGAAGCTGGAAACAAGCAGTAACATACACAGAACACAAAAACATTCACCACAGGTAGTTTAAGAAATGCTACATTGCAAACAGAGTTTTTTATTATTTTTTTTTCTGCTGTCGATTATATGGCAAATTGGCAATGTATGTCACTATGTCCAATACACAATTGTCCTTACGTAACTTGTAAAAGACATTGTTGGTTACCGGCTTGTATTGAATTAGTCTTTGTAATGTTTAATTAGAGTCTTAGAGATGTGTTTATGTGCCAGATGTTGACATCTTAAGGTTTTCTGGTTACCATTTATTATTTGGTTTACAATCCTTATAAGCTTATATTCTCAGGGTGCGTTTGGTTCGCAGAATATTTTTGAAGGAATTGTAATCTTTGGAAGGAATTGTAATTGGAATGAATTGTAGTTCAAAAAATTGGAATGTGTTGTAATTGTAATATGTTGGAATTGTAATTGATGAAATCTGTCATTGTGTTTGGTTGACTCGCAACGTAATGCAATTCAGAATAATAATAATAATAATAATAATAATAATAATAATAATAATAATAATAATAATAATAATAATAATAATAACTAATAAATAATAAAATAATAAAAATAATAATAATAATAAAATATTAATATTATTAATAAAATATTAATAATAATAAAATAATTTATTATTATTTATTCAGTAATAAATAATTTAATAATATTATTAATTATTATATAATAATAATAATAATAATAATAATAATATAATTTTATTATCATAATTATTATTATGATAATAAAATAATAATATAATAATAATAATAAATATTTTTTTAATAATAATAATAATAATAATAATAATAAAATATTAATATTATTAATAAAATATTAAAATAATAAAATAATATTATTATTTATTAAATAATAAATAATATAATAATAAAAATAATATTATTTATAATAAAAGTAATATAATAATAATAATAATATTAATATTAATATAATAATAATAATATAATTTTATAATAATAATAATAATAATAATAATAATAATAATAATAATAATAATAATAATAATAATAATAAATATTTTTTAATAATAATAATAATAATATTTTATAAATACTGATGCTTGAATTATAAAATACTAAATTACAACGTAATTCAAAACTTTCCATCCAACTTGCTATGTAATCTGAATTCCCTCCCTTGATGTAATTGGAAAGGTTGAATTACAATTACATTGCAAACCAAACAGCCTACGTAATGTAATTTGAATTACAATTACACCCATTATGCAAACCAAACACACTATGTAATGTAATCAAATTACAATTACATCAAATTACGTCCGATTACAACGAACCAAACGGGGCCTCAGACTCTTGTCAGGGACAAAAGTAGTGTTGCTGGGTGTTCGTAACTAAAATTGTTAACTCTTTAGATATGTTAAACAACAGGTTATATGCAAATATATAAGGAGTTTTTTTAAACATTGATGCATCCTTTTATCAACCTCATTTCTGATACAGAAAACCAAACATGCACCAAACCTCATTTAGCAGTTATTCTCAGTTCCGTTGACCTGAATTTGAGTTTGGCATGTGGTCCAATTTGGTTAACTACTATTTTGGAAATACATACCTAAGACTAGTTTTTATGGTGACCACTATCATCAACTCTATATAAGCGCCATATCACCATTCAGCACATCATCAAACCCATCACCTTTTACCTTTTATAGTGATCACCATTAAAAAAATCCCACTTTCCACAAACATACCCAGAGGCGGAGGATAATAGGGGCAGGGAGGGGTGGTGCCCCCCCCCCCCCCCCCC
>LBNU01001238.1:52104-72729 GCA_014162995.1 Artemisia annua | reverse complement strand
ATAGTTGAAACACCATCATACTTCGCGGGCAACCCTTCCAAGGCAAAAGTAACAATGTCATCATTGCTAATAGGAGAACCCAAACTGGATAATATAGTGGCCATGTTTTCAATCTTCCGAAAATAAGCATCAATGCTTAGATCACCAAGTTTTAGAGTACGGAGTTCGGCCTTCAAGGCAATAGAGCGAGAACGCTTATTGTCATTGAAGATGGAAGCAAGCATGTCCCATGCCTCCTTGGCCGTTTGAGGATCTTCATTGACAAGACGTTGTTGAAGCGTTGGAGACAAAGTAATGAAGATCCAAGAAAGAACAATAGTGTCAATCTTTAACCATTCGGCATCGGGAGCACTTGAAGTTGCATCATCGGAAGACTTGCCTAGTAAGTGATCCAAGATGGAATATCCTTTGCAAATATGCTTGAGAAAATAAGTCCAAGATGAGTAATTCATCTCGTCAACATCCAACTTGACCGGAACAAGGGTGGGAATGTTATTGATCGTCATTAGTTTGTCGGACAAAAGAATAACAGGTGGTGGGGGAGTCGAACCTGTCATGGTGAGAATGATTTGCTAGGGTTTTATTTAAGAGGATGAAAGAAACAGTAACGTGGTAAGGAATCCAAATCAAACAAAGTAAACAACTATGAGTCGACTGGTGATCAAACACAACACCAACGATCGACTGTTAAAGAACACCAACACCTAGTCGACTGGTTATCAAACGGAACCAACGATCGACTTTAAGAATCCAGAAACACTTGTCGACTAGCTATCAAACTTTAAGAATCCAGACGACACTTGAAAAGTGTCACAAAACTGTTGCAAAATCTGTCACTGAACTGATTAGCGACACTTTTTCTGTCACTGATCTGTCGCTAAACTGTCACTAACCGATCAGTAGAAACAAGAAAAGGGTTGGAGGAGCGACAAAAAAATTAAGGGTTTATAGGGATCGAATTTTGGATGTGATACCATGTAGGATAATAGGGTAAATCGTGTATATTATTAATCATAAAGTGTGGTATATAAATACCCATACAAGAATGTTCTAGACTCGGGCCTTAGCCCATACGAATATTACATGGACTCAAACACTTAATAGATAAACATACGACTAACAGATAGTACTTGAAAAGTGGGACTTTGTCAGGGATTTAGTGGAAACCTACCCTTTTGACGTGGAATCATTTTTTTCTTTTGACTCATTGATTAATTCACATAGTAGCTTACCAAACAATGAAGTTTAGGTATCATTCAATTCCTCAAATGCAAATACCAACAGCCCATTAGTTTTACAGATGATGTTATATGCATGATGGGAATTGACTTATATCATATACATACGTGTTTTGCAGGGGTTGGATTATGCAATGATGACAAGAGGAGATGTAACCCCACTTGGTGCACAAACAGTTACTAAAATTCATGACATATTTGATTGGTCTAAAAAGTCAAAGAGGCGCTTGCTAGGAAGGCTGCTGCTTGATTTTCATATGGAGTTGGTTACGGTTTTTAAAAAGTAGTAGTGAACTGGGGGTTTGTTAGAGTGGCGGATTAGTTGTATTATAGTATAGTAGTATGTGTATTTGGGTTTGTTTCTTGAGTTTGTTATGTTTAAAAGCTGTGTTTAGCCTTTAATAGTTGTGTTTAATGGAAATGATGAAGCTAACTTCTTTATTATTTGCATGTAAACGTTACTGGAATCGTTCTTAGGGGAAACTTTATTAAACCAATATCACTAAGCATGTTAAATTTGCGTAATTATTGTTGGTTGAAAATGTCTGTTTGAAAATTGTGCTAATATGTGTACTAGTTTGTCTGGTTAAGTTTGTTTATTGGTTTGAAATATTTGCTTTTCTGTAGCGGGTATAATATGGGTTTTGTTATGTAAATAAGAAAATTAGATAGTTTTGTATATAGATGATGTGCGGTGGATAAGAATGAACCCAGTGTATGTTGTAAAAAAACCATAAATAATACAAAAAAAAAAAAAAAAAAAAAAAAAAAAAAAAAAGGAGGAAATTTTGTTACAGTAAATGTACAATGGTTAGTCAGGTTGAAGAAAGTGGAAAAAGACAAAAATAAGTGTTCGGACGAAAGTGCCCTCGTGTGACATTCACGTGAGGACCGACTTAACTGGTAAAACTAACGACCGTCAGGATTTTGGACTAGCGGCGTAATATCTTCTTGATTTTGGATCAAAAATGAAAAAATTAGCATTTTTGGATGTCGTATGAAATCTGAGCAAAGTATAGGGACTAACGGTGTAATTTACTCTTGATTTTATGCATCTAAATAATTTTATCACTCACTTGATTGTTTATTTTATCCATCATGCGAAACAAATCATGAGAAATTTCGTAATCTTTGGGAGCTTCTTTTTTTAAAAAAGTCTCAATCAAAACACGTTTTTCTTGCATAATATCTTTGCGTTCCTTATGTGCTTCAATTATCTCTTTTTTAGCTTTGCTCACATTTGCAAAGATCATAGCTATGCCGATAATCGCTTGCGAACAACACCTATACTCATCAACTTCTTTCATTACTTCAGCTTTGATTTCCTCGATGGTATATGGAAGAGAATAATCTATAAGAATTTTGTGTGTGATTAATTTGAGATGAAGAGTATCGAAAATGAGGAGTCGTTGTGGTGATGATTTATGTGATGAGGATAGAAATTTATAGGAACTTAAAAGACCTTTTAATAAAAGGAAAAAAAAAAGTAAAAAGAAACAGTAATAAACGGTTACTTGTTTAAATTCAATCATTAGAAAGTTCAGGACTAACGACGTTATAGGGTGTTTGGACAAGAAAAGTTGAAAAGACAAAAAAGCCCTTGCAACGAGATCTTTAACGACTGTTAATTCTTTTGGACCCAGCGAAGCAAAATCAAGATGTTGGGGGACTACTATTGCAATTTCAGAAATTTTGAGACTAACCCATGAATTGGGTTTGAGTTTAGGCACCGATGATGTAATTTACTCTTCCTCAAATTATTGCAATACAAATTTTTGCTCTCGAAACAAAAAAGTTATTAGAATAACTTTTACAAAACTGTGAAATGTATTTAAAAAGGCTACCATTGAAGTTTCTTAATGGATATATATATTGGAGCTGGAATTGTTCAGGTGCACAACTATAGCTAGATATTAACGGTTTATAAGTTGATACAGAAACTGGGACTAGAGAAAGTAGATCTGTATCTAATACATTGGCCACTAACACTAATCCAAGAGGACTTCAACGTTCCAATTCCAAAAGAGTGCATAGTCGCTATTAATATCAAGGATGTCTGTAGGGCCGTCCCATTGATTTGGGGAGCCCGGTGCGAAATCACAAATGAGACGCTCGTAATTCAATTTTTTCACTCTTTTGTCTTCTATTTTTTGTATGTGCCCCGTTCAACTTTGATAATATTTAACAAAGATACTAAAAATTCAAAACGTTTATATATAAAACTATAAATATTAATGGATGTATCCTAAATTGGGGGCCCCTTACAAAGGGGGGCCCGGTGCGGTTGCACCACTTACACATGCTAATCGCCGCCACTTCATGTCTGGGAAGGAATGGAGGAGTGTCAAGATCTTGGACTAACTAAATCCACCGGTGTAAGCAATTTTGGTCCCCGAAGGATTGAAGAAATACTTTCCTTTGCTAAAATCCCTCCAGCCGTCAACCAAGTGATTTATCTACTCATTTCATCTATGTTTATATATAAGTAATAACTATATAACTTTCTTCTAGTTTATATTTTCCTAAGCGTTTTCATTTGGATTATGGAATGTTGAAGGTTGAGATGAACCCACTTTGGCAGCAGAAGAAACTAAATGACTTCTGCAAAAAGGATGATATACTTCTCACCGGGTACTCCCCTTTAGGCGCATCTGGAACGCATTGGGGACACAAACGCGTCATGGAATGTGATGTACTTTGAGACATTGCGAAGTCCAAAGGCAAGACAACAGCTCAGGTACATACTCTTTTTTCTTTCTTTCATCTAATACATAGTACTTGTACAAATTAATAACATACAAAAGACTCATTAAAAATATAGCCATTCTGGCTTAAATCATATTTTTAAAGTATATTCTTGTATTCATGTGTTAATGATTGAACTTATGATATGCAGGTTGCTCTAAGATGGATATATGAGCAAGGCGTTAGTTTCGTAGTAAAGAGTTTCAACAAACAAAGGATGCAACAAAACTTGGATATATTTGACTGGTCATTGACTGAGGACGAGTTAAATAAAATCAACCAAATTCCTCAACAGAAACATGTTTACTTGACTGGTCTTGTTGAAGAAGTATGATTCATCAGAGATATAGGATAGATGTATCTGTTATCGGCAATGTTTCTATTAGTTTGAATCTGTCATTGGGTTTGTCCAAGATGACAGTTGTGATACTTATAATGTACATTTAGTTGATGATTAATATAAATTTACCTTTGCACCAAAAAAAAAAAACAAAAAAAAAAAAAAAAAAAAAAAAAAAAAAAAAAAAAAAAAAAAAAAATCATGTTTTTTGACCGGCTCAATGGTTGATACACCACGATGTTATAGCTGATTGACGCTGATCTTTCATTTTCAATAAGTTGCTTTCACCACATGTTTATCTTGACCGCTCAGGTGTTTTGTAAGAAAAATTCTTAACAGCCTCTTACTCTTACTAAGCAGAGGTGTAAGAGGCAGTCAGACATTTGTGTTGTCGTTTTTTTCTTTTGAGTCAGACCCAGTGAACATATAAACATCCTTATTCAATAAGAGGTGGGGGACTTGTCTTACTACCTCTTCTCGATAAGAGTTGAAGACTTTATTTAATATATATAGAAAAATATAACCGGATGTCCTTGTGGTTTACACGATTTGCATGTTTAGTCCCTATTTCATTTTAATACACCAGCCGCCCTATTTTCTGAAACCTAGCAACATTTAGCCTATTGGATGGCAGTTAGTGGTGGCGTTAAGTTATTTGCACCGTTAGTCCTACGTTAAATATTTTTGCCGTTAGTCCTATTTTCCTAAAAAGTCCTCCATATTTGCATCGTTGTCCCTCCGTAATATTTGCACCGTGTCATCTTTTTACGTTTTCTCCACATTTTAACGTTCTCGTCTCGTTTTTTTACGTTTCGTCCATTTTTTTACGTTTTTAGTCCATCTTTTGCGTTTTGTCATTTTTTTTACGTTCCTCGTCGTTATTTTTACGTTTTCGTCCATTTTTTCGTTTTTGTCAATCTTTTTACGTTTTCGTCCATTTTCTTTTTTTCTCTGTTTTTTACGTTGGTCCATTTTTTTACCGTTTTCGTCATCTTTTTTAACGTTTTCTCCGTTTTTTTACGGTTTTTAGTATCCTTTTTTTACGTTTTTTCCACAATCTTTTACGTTTTGTTCATTTTACGTTCTCCGTATGTTTTTTTACGTTTTTCGTCCTTTTTTTACTTTCGTCGTTTTTTAATGTTTTCGTCCATACTTTTTTAGATTATTTAAATCTATATAGAATATACAATACATATATTAATATCAACAGTCTATTTTTTTACGTTCGTCTGTTTATTTACATATATAATAACCATAATATTTTACGTTTTTGTCCAATATTTATACGTATACGTCCATATATTACATTCTCAGTCCGAATTTTTTAAACAGTTCATTCAGGATATCTTTTTAATATTAGTTATACCAAACATAATACGTTTTTGTTCATTATTTTTACAGTTACTCGTATGATTTTTTTACTATTTCGTCCGTCATTTTTATATCGTAATAATCTTCAATGACCGTTTTTTTAAATAGATATATACAGACCACAATTTTACATATATTGTCCAATTCTTATATACGTTTATCTATTCATTTTTTTTACGATCATATACCGGTTTTTTTAACGTTTTCGTCCATTATTATATATACAGTTTCTTTTATAGATATATAGTCATTTTTTTTTACGGTTATATCATCTTATATAGATTTTGTCGCAATATTTTAACATGCTTCGTTTGATATTATATTTTCACTTATATACAACTATTTAATAAACATTTTTCCCCTCCTCTATCAGCCACCCAGATATTTTTCCAAAAGTTTTGATATATACAAAGTAAAAAATCCAAGAGCTTCTCCTACCGCCTCATCAGTTATAACCTATAATGAAAAAAGATACGGCTTAAGCTTTAGGTAGATAAAACAAGCCATATAGAATTTCAATTAAATCTCGCGTGTATGGATGTAAACATATTATTGCCGGACAAAAATATAGAGATTACTTTCTGATGANTAAGTTTTCGCCCGTTTTTACGTTTTCGTCCGTTTTTTACGTTTTCATCCGTTTTTTTAATGTTTTCGTCCACTTTTTACGTTTTTGTCCATCTTTTTACGTTTTCGTTCATTTTTTTAACGTTCTCATCCGGTTTTTTTACGTTTTCGTCAATTTTTTTACGTTTCTTTTTACGTTTTCGTCATTTTTTTTACGGTTTTGTCAATCTTTTTACGTTTTTGTCCATTTTTACATGCTTCGTTTGTTTTTTTTCACATTTTCACACATTTTAATCCGTTTTTATCCGTTTTCGCCAGTTTTTTCAAATAAGTTTTGATGATTTACACAAGTACAAAATTTACAAGAGTTTATAAGTTTATAAGTTATAAATTTGATAAAAGAATGGCTTAAGCTTTGGTAGTAAACAACCCTTGTATTGCATTTTCTAATTAAAATCTCGCGTGTCTGGATGTAAAATATTATTCCGGACAACTTTCGTGTTTTACACTTTTGATGATTCAGACCAGAAAGCGGTCGAAATCGTGATTTAAAATCAACACAGACACATTTTTATCAAATGTCAAATTTTCTTTTAGTATACTTACTTAATGACAAAATATATGCGAAAACGTAAAAAAGGGCAAAAACCGATAAAAACATAAGAAAACAGGCGAAAACGTAAAAAAAATGGAAGAAAATGTAAAAACATTGACAAAAACGTAAAAAAGTGGTTGAAAACGTAAAAAAATGGACGAGAACGTAAAAAAACGGACGAAACGTAAAAAATGGAAAAAAACGTAAAAAGATTGAGAAAAACGTAAAAAAATAGGACGAAAANTTGGACGAAAATGTAAAAAAAAACAGACGAAAACGCAAAAAAATGGACGAAAACGCAAAAAGATGGACAAAAACGTAAAAAAAATGAACGAAAACGTTAAAAAAACGGACGAGAACGTCAAAATGTGACGAAAACGTAAAAAGATTGACAACGGTGCAAAATATTAACGGAGGGACCAACGGTGCAAAAAATGAGGACTTTTTTAGAAAATAAGGACTAACGGTGCAAAAAATATTAACGGAGGACTAAGGGTGCAAATAACTTAACGGCCACACTAACGGCCCATCCAAATTAGGGACTAAAATGTGCAAGGTTTCACAAAATAGGGGCGGCTGGTGTAATTAAAATGAAATAGGGACTAAACATGCAATCTGTGTAAACCACAAGGACCATCCGTTTAATTTTTTCTATAATATATTTGATGGTTTATTAACTATGTTATATTTATGATAAAAAGTCTTGCTTCATATTTACATAAGTTACTTATTATTGCATTGCGTTAGTTTAATAAATAAATTGGAGAACCGAGCACTTAAAATTATTTAGACAATTATACAAAAACAAACATTATTTCATTCACATTTAAAACATTTTAGTGAAACAAACACACCCTAAGAGTCTAAGAGTTCACTATTTGGTTCTAAGTTTTATTCAGTAAGTTTTTTTCTTTGGTGAAATGGAGTGGTTACTTTTAGATACAACCAAATACGTATGTATTACGAGAATCAAACCTACAAACGATAAATAATTAATGGCTTGATAAAGGGCAAGTGAACAAATTTGATAGAAACAGATCATGGGCTAAAGGAGTTGGACACCCTTTTTTTTTAAGGAGTTGGACACCCTTAAGTAAACGAAAATTTGCTACCTTTTGACTTTAAGGCTAATTTTTCACAAAGAAGTCAAAGTTCCAATTGATTATATGAAGCTTTCAGTAAAATGGAATTGAGTACTGAATGAACAAACACATGATCCATTTGGCAAAAGACCCATTTTGTCAAAATTTCCGTTCCACTCCTAATCTCCGTCCCACTTTCATCATATTGCACCGAGTGAGAACATTAAAAACTGAATCGGCAAACGAATTGGTTGGCCTTCCGGTTCAGTCAGTCATAGCTTTCTGGCGAGCCGGTTTTTTCGTTTTAAAGCACTACAACGAATATGAAAACAACCAAACAATTATAATGGCATAATCCAAACAATCGAAGCATTTCACACATCTAAAAATCAACATTTTATGGATTAACAAATTTAAAACACAAACAAATATTTATTAAATGATCACAATACAACCAAAGATGAAGAAAAAACTACTAAATGTTTTTTTATTTTATTTTCCCGGTTTATGGTTTTGTACGGGTTTTGACATGTTTTTTACTTGATTGCATTGGTCCAACTACAACCAAATACCAATCGCCCAGGTTATTATGTGGAGAAGGAGTGTATGAGAGGGAACAAAGTTACTTAGGGACTAAGGGGAGTGTTTTAGGTAAAAGTGTGTTGGTTTGATGAGACAAGTGAGCTTTTGCTTGTGGAGTGGGGAACAAGAATGGTGGCTTTGCTTGTGAAGTGGAGACAATAAGAGTGAGAGTAGCCTTTGTTGTGGTGTAGGAGACAAAACAAGGTGGAAAGTTGAAGAAGGAGAAGGAGTGTGTACGAGATTGAGTGTTGAACAAGCAAGAGTTCAAAGGAGATTCAAAATTAACACTTTAAAGTTCAAACTCAAAATTCAAATGTCATAATCCTTATTAAGCAACAATTAACATATTCGCTAATCACCTTGATGCAAGTAAGATAAGTATTTTGCATCTTAAATAAAGCATTAATCCATAAGAGAGGAAAATGCATTTATGCAAAGTGGCCTTAACTTGTTTGACCAATAAAGGAGTAAACACGTTATGTGATTAGCAAATTACATATGTAAGGATTATAGCTATTTGAAGGTTTTACAAAAATGTGAATTTCCTAGTTTTGAGAAAAACATTTAGGTTTCGCTAATGGCTTTTTAGAAAACTTTTTTGAGTTGGTGTTTTGTAAAATAGAAGAAGGTATTTTGGTCATCTCTCTAAGTCTAATCTTGTTGCGCATTTACAAAACATCTTAAATATCACGTACGAATCTCAATTGATATATCAACTTTTATAAAGTAAAAGGAAAACCAACATGGAAAAACTGAGTATTAGTGGATAATTACGCCCAAGCCCGGCTTGTAGGTTTTGGGAATTAGGTTTTTACCATTATAAATAATGGTGATCAATAAAGTTATATATACGGGGAATTATGTAGTCTAACATGGTATCGGAGCAGGTTTGGTCCTAAGACCTAGGTGGCTATGTTGAGCCACCTCCACCTTAGGCCACCCCGTCAAACCCTAATTATACAAAAAAATCCGTCAATTTTCCATACAAAAAAAAAAAAAATCCAAGCCGTACTTTCTGTTAACAAAAGCTCGATCTGTAGAGCCAAGAGCTACTGAAGAACGAAATCGAAAACGGGAAAAGTCTCGTGAGCGCTGCAAATAGAACTTGACCTGCTGGGTTTGGCGCTGCATCACACCAGCTTGGCGAGCCAGGCCTGGGTTGAATGTGTTTTTAGTTTTCGGCTATCGTTAGCGAAAGTGTTTTCTAATATATATTTGTCATTGTTAAAACACGAAAGAGACTTTAGCCATCATTTTCACCAACAATCTCTTCCTTTTTTATGATAACAAATATTTATTTGAAAGCAAATAAAATTACTACGAAGCATGATGAAGACCGTTGTTGATGAGGCTTATGTCTTGAACTTGCTAGCTTGAAGGTCTTCAACCCTTCGACCATTGATGATGTAGCTAGCCATGCTTCATGCTTTCTTGGTCGTACATATTTTGGTGAAGCAGTTTTATATCTTCACTTGACATTTACTTTCTTCTTTCCTATTTGTTTAAGCAAAAAAGGCGAGATTCCAAGGTATATATGCATGACATTTTGGTGAATTCCAATTGTGTGATGAGTGACCAATTGTAGGAAGTCCGTAGCTTCTAACGGCTCCCCTTAGATCGTTGCTCCCCGTGTTCAGTGACGGGGTTCCATGGGTCAAGGAGCATCACCTTTGAGATATATTTGCTACAAAGACTAGCAAAACAACAATTAACATAATACACATTCACGTGTACAAGCCCAACATGAGTTAGTTTACCATTTGGTGACTTGATCACATGGGTTAGTCTAAGTGTGTGCATCATTTTCTCTTTATTATAGGATTTAGTTACTATTGTTGGAACATTACTAATAAAGTATTGTTGTGTTTTTATAGTGATCCACGAAATAGAGATTAGTGACAGTTTTTCTGTCACTAAACCGTCTCTAATTGACCGTTATTTTGGAAAAGACGGGTCTAATCACAATGGTTACGGTTGGATATATTAAAAAGGCATCAATGAGCGAACCATCGTGAATGTTTGAACCAGTGGCAGTTAGCGACGGTTATTTTGTCGCTAGGTCGTCGATAAAGCGTCGCTAATTCTGAACAATTGTGACTGTTATGAAAAGAAGTTTCTCTAAGGCCATTTGAAGAGGTATTGTGACTGTTTTGAAGGGTCACCATATGCCTATATATTGAGGACGAATTTGTCACTTTGGAATCATCAAAAACACACAAATATAATCTATTTCCATCATCATAACATATCATATACGCTAGAATCAAGTTTGATTCTTGATTTGTTTGTTATATCCTCTAAACAGTTCGTACTGAATAGGACGAATGTCTGTTTAAGGACACTGCTAATTGCAGGCCTCAATCTGTTGTTGTAATCTTATAATTTTGTACAAAACAATTTGTATTACTTTTATATTATTCCCAACAATCTTAAACATAAATTTTCAAGATGGATCAATCGATTCTGAAATCACATGTTGAAAAACCTAAAAAGTTCAAAGGGTCTGATTTTCGTCGTTGGCAACAGAAGATGTTATTTTATTTGACAACATTGCATGTGTCAATTGTTCTCACGGATCCTGAACCAACAGATCCGTTTGTGGAGGGACAAAGTGTTCCTACTGAGGCACAAATGGCAGACTATGAAAGGGCCGCCTCATTATGAAATCATAACGAATATAATTGCATAAATTATCTTCTGAATACTTTGGATGATTCCCTGTATGATATTTATTCTTCCTTTACAAGTGCAAGGGAAATTTGGGAATCATTGGAAAAGAAATACAGGACTGAAGTTGCATGTTCCAAGAAGTTTGTTGTTGGAAAATTTCTAAACTTCAAGATGAATGATGCAAAGCCTGTTGTGAAGCAAGTGGAAGAACTCCAAATCATAGTCCATGAATTGGAAGTAGAAGGCATGGGTATAAACTCTAACTTTCTTGTTGGTTCTATTATTGAGAAATTGCCTCAATCCTGGTAAGTTATATCTTAAACATTTGACTGACGATATGAGTTTTGAGCAACTTGTTCTCAAAATTCGTGTTGAGGAGGATAACAGGATGCAGGAAAAGGCTGATGCAAATTCGATAGAACCAAATGCAAACATGGTTGGAGAAAGCTCTTCCAAACCGAAGAATTACCACAAGAACAACAAAAAGGGTGGTGGTTCTGGACAGAATTCTTCCAAAGATAAGAAGAAGGATTACACCCAACAAAAGAGCAACAACTTCAAGAAAGTTTATCATTGTTGGGTCTGTGGGAAACCTGGTCATAAAGCCAAGGATTGTCGCCACAAGAAAGAGCATGGAGGAGGAAATTCTGGAGGAAATTCCAACCAAGCAAACCATGTCGCCTCTCCAACAGAATTTGTTGGAGTAATTGAAGCCTTCTTGACCACAAATGATGTTGATTGGTGGTTTGATACTGGTGCAACAAAGCACATATGTAATTCAAGAAGTATGTTTGTTTCTTACCAAAAGGTGAATGAAACTGAACCAATGTTTATGGGGAATGGAACTTCTTCAAAGATTGAAGGAAAAGGCAAAGTCATATTGAAGTTAACTTCTGGAAAAGATATTGTACTCTCAAACGTGTTGCATGTGCCTACCATCACCAAGAATCTGATTTCTGGCCCTATTCTTAGTAATAAGGGATTTAAACTTGTATTTGAATCAGATAAATTTGTAATCACCAAGGGTGGTGTGTATGTAGGAAAGGGTTACCTTGATCAGGGACTCTTTAAACTAAGTGTTGTAACTGATGACAATGTTATTAATAATAATAACGCGGGCACTAGCACCGCTTCTGTGTACATGATTGATCCTTTTTTCTTATGGCATTCTAGGTTAGGCCATGTTAATTTTCGTTCCTTACAAAGAATGATAAACTTAGTCATGTTGCCTAAATGCACAATGGATAAAATATCCAAGTGTGAAATCTGTGTTGAATCTAAATACCCAAGTCATTCACATAAATCTGTAGAAAAATCAAATGAAATACTTGGTTTAATCCATACAGATTTATGTGATTTCAAAGCAACACCATCAAGAGGAGGAAAGAATTATTATATTACTTTCATTGATGATTGCAGCAAATTTTGTTATGTGTACTTAATAAATACTAAAGATGAAGCCTTGAATATGTTTAAGACATATAAGGCAGAAGTTAAAAATCAACTAGACAAAAAGATCAAAATTCTAAGGTCTGATAGAGTAGGAGAATATGAATCCAATGACTTTGCTGAATTTTGTTCTACTTATGGTATTGTACACGAAACAACAGCCCCATACACCCCACAACAAAATGGCGTGGCTAAACGTAAGAATAGAACATTGAAGAACATGATTAATTCAATGTTAATTACTTCAGGGGCTCCTCATAGTCTATGGGGTGAAGCATGTCTTGCTGCAAATACAGTGTTGAATAAAATTCCTCATAAGAAGAGTGAAAAATCTCCATATCAATTATGGAAAGGAAAGCAACCTTCTTATAAAAGGATGAAAGTGTGGGGTTATTTGGCAAAGGTTCAAATACCTTTACCAAAAAGAACCAAACTTGGACCAAAAACAGTTGATTGTGTTTATCTCGATCCAGCAAAGAATGGTGCTGCTTATAGGTTCCTGGTTTACAAATCCAATGTAGAGGACATAAGCAACAACACAATTATAGAATCTGCTAAAGCAGATTTCTTTGAGAATATCTTTCCTTTTTAGGATAAAGAGAAACAAATCTCAAATCCAAGGAAAAGAGTACTAGATGATCAGTTGTCTCAAGATCAAAGAGACAACAATTCTGAGGTTCAACAAGATAATGATGAACCTAGAAGAAGTAAACGTGCAAAAGTCTCTAAAGACTTTGGACCTGATTATATGACCTATATTGTTAATGAAGAACCACAAAAATATAAGGCTGCTATGGATTCATCAGAAGTACCTGATTGGCAAGAGGCTATTCAAAGCGAAATAGACTCAATTATGCATAATAATACATGGAAATTGGTTGATCTACCTTCGAGACATAAACCAATTAGGCCATAAGTGGATATTTAAAAAGAAACTAAGACCTGATGGTACCATAGATAAGTATAAGGATCGTTTAGTAGCAAAAGGATACCGTCAAAAAGAAGGTCAAGATTTCTTTGACACTTACTCACCGGTTACAAGGATAACCTCTATAAGAACGTTAATGGCAATAGCAGCAATTCACAACCTGATTATACATCAAATGGATGTGAAAACTACGTTCTTAAATGGTGAATTAGATGAAGAAATCTATAAGCAACAACCCGAGGGGTTTGTTGTCAAAGGTCAAGAGCATAAGGTATGTAATTGGTTAAATCTCTTTACGGCCTTAAACAAGCTCCAAAGCAATGGCATGAGAAGTTTGATAACACTCTATTATCAAACGGCTATCAGATAAACGAATGTGATAAATGTGTCTATGTTAAACAATACAAAAATGCATTTGTCATCATTTGTTTATATGTAGATGATATGCTAATCATGGGTCAAATATGGATGTTATAAACCAAACCAAGAAAATGCTTCATTCTTCATTTGATATGAAAGAAATGGGAGAAGCAGATGTCATTCTTGGTATAAGAATTCAAAAGAATTCTAATGGATACATCCTTACCCAATCTCATTACATTGAGAAGACCCATAAGAAATTTGGGCACTATGATGATAGACCGGTTGTAACTCCTTTTGATCCTAAGGTTCAACTCAAGAAGAACAAAGGACAAAGTTTATCTCTGTTACTGATGCGTGGGTTTTGCAACCTATGCACTTAGGTTTTACCTCTCAAGGGATCTTGAGAAGCTTACAACCCCCACCAGGCAGTGTACCTGACCGATGTAGTATAGTGAAGTGGCAAGTAACGGGGGATTGATCGTTCTCTTGGGGAATAGTGTCGTTAGGATTGAAAAGCTACTCTAATTAGGTCTAAGGGTTGAGGGATGATTCTTTTTGTATTTTTATATTTTATGAAAGCAAGTAAAAATCTCGGTTTTGGAAGGAGTGGGCGGAATTAGTTGTTAGCCAACTAACCCAAATATCTACTTTTGCAAATAAAATTAAATAACAAGAAAATTAAATTGGTTGTTAAACTTATAAATGAGAAATATGTGTTTACTTAGATTTCCTTACTCCCTAGCTATCTTTTATATATTAATTGGTTTGTTGTGATTATGTGGATGACGGGTTGTATTCCTTTAAACCATTTGTAGGGCCGTATACGATCTTCCCTAACTCTATAAGCTCCTACTTCACTCCTATGTCGAGCCGATTTAAGCTCTTAACATGGGATCATTAGAATTCGCTCATGCATTAAATACAACCAAATAATCGTAGTACACATCCGATTCATGTTTCTTAAGACGTTCAAGCAAGTTACCGTATAGGAGGTTAGCCAATTTTCTTAAGCCTAACATCGACTTCACCCAACCACAATAATCACAAGCAAACCAACAACATATAATTAATAGCTAGGTTTCATTAGATCTAAGCAAACACAATAAAGACCTAGCCTAGCATGTTAATTGAAAGACAAGCGTAAGATATAATCAAACAACACATAGACATATTGATTGATTTGGAAGAAGACTTATCTTTAATTAAACATCAAGGTTTCAAGGGTGAAAAACCCTTAAAAATACTGTAGAATACGAGCTAGGGTTTTTCCCAAAAGTTGCACACTAATGAATGAAAATTAGAAAAGTATATATAGATTTTACAAGTTGACGGCGTCACGTTCTAGTGCGTGACGCCGTCACCTCGCCGCCAAACTTATATTCGGATTACTCAGATTTACTTCTGACGCGGTCCCTCTTTAATCCTCTCTGGGCCGTCTCCCTTTGTCACAAAACGTGACGGCCTACATCCAAATACACGTGACGCCGTCACCCTTTAAAACTTCAAATATTTCTGGGGCGTCTGGTGTAAAAATCATCCTTCGTTTGTCAAAGCGTGACACCATCACACTCTAAAGCGTGACGCCGTCAGGTACTATTTCCAGCATATTTTGAAACTTTGTCGTTTTCTTCACTTTTATGCTCCAAAAACGTCCAAAATGCTTCGCTTCATCAAATACCTTTACACTTGAGATTTGCTTGTCCTCAAGCAAATGCGCTTTTATTCCAATCAAAATGTGAGCTAGGGGTCATTTAACACGAATATAAAAGTAATTACAACAAATAGTCATTCAACCCTAGTCATAATAAGCACGGAAATCATACACTAGCACCTCACAAATAGTGTTTGGATACTCTCATCTCTCGGGTGTTATATACCTATATAACTAGATGAAAATGGAAGAAATATCACTCACTACCTGTCATAGCAAATAGATTACCATAGGCTTGGGAAAGGATCAAAAACCTCCTCCACTAGGCGTAAGCACCTAAGATAAACTATCAAAGAGGGCTTTACAAAGGGTTATAATGTTAGGTGTAGGGATATGATAAACACGGTTTGGTTGGAATAAAGGGTATTTTTAGTGGTGGCGAGTTAATTATCTTGATCAAATACATGCACAATGTGGCGTTGCTAAGCCAAGACTCGACTCGACTTAAGCTAAAAAGAAAATAACAAAAACATAAATAAAGATAAAATGAAACGGGATGGTAGTCCGTATGTTTTTTCTACTTTTCTTTTTCCAATTTTTTTTTCGTTTTTCTTGTTTTTTCGATTTTTTTTTCATACACTCTTGCCCTACCATCCAAAATAATACATCATAGGGGCCTCGGTTCTCCCCTTACACTTGAACTTTTACATACTTTACAATTAACTATTCTAATGACTCGAATTAAGATAATTGAAAAACTTGGAGTACTTTAAAATATTAACGCACATATGGGGGTAATAATTGACTTCTTCCCCATTACTCCATTACATTAGTACTTTACCCATGAGTCCCAATCGTCCCAAAACAATATGTACAAGGATATGACTCGACTTAGCAACCATGTAATCAATAAGACAATTAACTAAGGGTTTAAACAAATGTTGTCACAATAATGCACTAAAGATGAGTGCATACAAGGTAAGCTAAGGCGATTTGGGTGTACATTTGGGTGGATTGTAAACAAATTCTTCCTTTAAGTATAATGCTTAAAGTTAGAAACGAAAAGATAGGCTCTGAGGGGTGTACTAGGGGTATCGTGTACTAAAAATGAGTACATCGCTAAGGTGTGGGAGAATTACTTGACTAATGAAGTTAATGTAATTATAATACGGGTATAAAACAAGGGTTATCCTAATGCCTCTTATCATGTAGTAAATCTAACTACACGAATGTAGTCTCACTTGTGGATTTGGGATGGTCCTAACGCAAGTTCTAGAATCTATAAGCTACCGGTACACACACAAGCATAAAAAATGAATGCTTTTCCTAACAATTCTAGGGGCGAACCTCACATATTTGGGGAAATTTTTTTTGAGTGGTATGATTTTTTGTGCTAGTAATACAATTCCCTATCCATGAGACGCTTATTATTCCTAAAGTATCACTTCTAAATGTTGTAAAAAAATTTAAATTTGCGCTAAAATTGCCCTAACAAATGTTTCTCTCAGTTTTATTACACAAGTACCATTGAAAAAAACAAAAATCAAGCGTAAAAGCATTTTCTAAGGCGCTTTCATTTACCCCCCTTACACTTAAACCGAACATTGTCCCCAATGTTCATATAAAAGATGTAAAAGTAATGAAAATGAAAGATGAAACAAATACTCCCCTGATTTTTGGCATGGATCGTGTGGTAACATGGTTAGATATTCTTCCAAGATGATGTAAAAGCTCCAAGCTCAAAGCGACTCCAAAAGCTTGATGTCATGAACTTGATTCCATGTTCACCTTCTTGTCCAAAATAACCTGTTAAACCTGAGAAAACAAACTAGGCAAACCTCGTGTAAATCGGCGGCAAAATCTATATAATGATATAATGCTTGTGGAATGAAAATTTTGCAGATTCCTGGAATTAGAGGTGCAGTAATTTTTATAATCCGGCAGAAAAACTAAATTTAAAAACGTTTTCTGAAATTCAAAGGCTGACGCCGTCAGAATTGATCTGATAGAATTCTTATGTTTAGTTTCCGGAAAATTTCTGGAAAAACAAATACCTTAACTCCTGGAATCCTGCAAAATTTCATTATGACTCGATACAAGCATTTGACTCTAACAAATACTAATATGTATGTTTATTTTTATATTATTAAAATTCATGTTTCAATTCGTTCTTATACACAAATTTAGATTTCCCTTACACTTATCTTTTGCAAAATACCTTTATATGTAGTTAAGAAGAAGTTAAAAACAATATAAAGCATTTTCACAATTTTAATTTGAAACATGAATCAATAATGATAAAAATAAAAACATGCATACGGAAACAAATAAATTCAAACAAAACAAACATATAAAACAAATAAAGCTTGAAACGTAAATAGACAACCATGATTATGATAAAAATAAATCGTCCAAGGGCCAACAAAGGCCAAATCCTACATGCATGAAATTAAATTGTTCAAGGGCCAACAGAGGCCAAATCCTTAGCTATTACAGACTGAATTGTTTTAAAACCATATATCATAAATAAATTGTTTCATTACAACCACAGAAATCACAAAACATTACTGGTTCGGGGGACCATAGCGGTAATCATAGCCAGGAGGGAGATGCCCATAGTACCCATAGGGTGGGTAGTCCTGCTCACGTCCAGGGAAGGGGTCGATCTGAAGCTGTGGGTCCAACTGATCACGCGTGGATAGGTGCTGCATCTGACGCACTGTGTGATCGTACATCCAGTCGAACCTCTCATCAGTCTGGGTCCTCCAGGTGTCCACCTGGCCCATCCATGTCCCCTGGTAAGCCTGCCAATCCCCCTGGCTCATGTTCCGGTAAGCATCACCCCCGGCACCCACCCCGTAATCCCCATACGGCTGCTGCTGTAACTCCTGCTCATCCTCCTCATCCTCGCCACCTCAAGCTCCCTGTGCCCCTCCAATAGCATACCAGTGATACGACCCATCAACCAGCTCCATGATACAACCCATCTGCTTGAGGGACCTAGACTTAACAACCCTGCACATAGTAGTGCTCAAATACCCCATGATCTCAGGTCTAAGGACCTCATAAGACCGTGCCAAACGGGTCACAAACCCTCCTCCATAGATCTTATCACTGTCTTTCTCTCCTACCCCACCCTTCAAATAGCTCGCTACCCAGAAAGGGATGTTGCAATAAACTTCTGCTGAGCAGATGGTGTAAAGGAAAAAGAGATCAGAGCCTGTGATGCGGTGGTTGGAGCTGTGGCGCCCCGACAAGCTGTAGGTGAGGCACATATGAGTCAGTCTCACCCTAGGGTCCCTGATGGTAGCAGCCGACGTGGTCGAAGTATACACACCATTGCCAATCTCTGGCCAGAACATCGAACACCTCAAATCATTCCTAACCGTCTCCCCATTCAACATCTTCCTCAAAAACTCTCCTTGCAAAGTCTCATGCTGAGTACAAACCCCAATCTCCACCCAAGCTCAATAACCGAACAAGTCCTAAACTCACCCCCAGCCTAAAATAAATGGTGGTAGCACCAAGGTTGTTTCTCGCCTCCCCCACATCAAAGCGAAAAGTAGCAAAGAACTCACGTACCAACTCATCATAGACGGGCTCTCGGATCCTAAACAACCTTTCCCATTGAGGGCCCGTGAAGTCATCAGTTTGGAAGCTCTCAAGGAAAGCCCCCTCGAGACCTTCCTCTCTAAGGAAATTCCAATCAAGTACAGCCGCATTATCGATTTGGTGGTGGAGTAATTCGGCGTATTTAGCCGTGGAAGCATTGTCATCGAACACGCTCCAACTAAGGACCGTGTCACCCAAGTTTTTGCGTTGGGGTCTTGAAGAACTCCCTCGGCTGGGTCGGTGACGCTTATGCATTTCCTGGAACAAAACATGAAGGAACGAAACGGATTAGATTGTTAATCGGGGAAGTGACGAATTCTGCAGACACCTGACGTCGTCACCCTTTGCGAGGTGACGCCGTCAGGCTTATCAATTTTCAAATCCGAGATTTTGAGGGGAAAATCAATATTCAAACTTCAAGTTCATAAACCAAACACCCCTTTTCGCAGCAAAATGGGCAGTTGGTCCATAGATCACGGTTCAGATTCGTTATTTGCCCAATTAGTGAGTAAACCCCGCTCCTTGCTAATCATCTAATGCCTTAATCATTGCTAAACCAACCTCAATTAAAGGGCATTACGAGTTCTAAGCATGGATTCAACCTAGGATTTCACGAGTTGGGGGTTTTCGAAATTGACGAATCCTATGAATAATTGAAGCGAAAAGAATGAATAAAGATTACTTACCACGTGGAGATTAGCAACGGGAGGAAGCGAATCGGACCTTGAAGATTCGGAGGTGGGGTTGGAGTGGATATGGTTGGTGGGGTTTGTAGTGAAAGGGATAGATATGAGACTTAAAATTGCTGTCTAGTCGAGGTGACGGCGTCACCCTTTGAGTCTGACGCCGTCAAACCTGCGTCCCATAATATTTTGAGCCATTTGAAAAATTAAACCTGTACTTTTGTGAACAACTCGTCATGGTTATCAATCATGACTAGTTTGTGTCGTTCAACAAGTTCCACCTGGGTTAAATGTTTTGTTGCTGTCGCGAGGAGAAGTGTAATTTTGGATAGGGTCAGTTATTGCCTTACCCGGATCCCCGTCTTCCTCTTGGTGAATAATGGGTGAGGGAAGGAGTTGGTTCAACGAGGTTTTCGAAAAAGGAGTGCGTTTGAGTTGAGTCTTTTGCACGCCTGGCTTGAAGCCAAAGGATCGTTTACTCACTTCAGGAAAATCAGTGGGCATGACTTGTAAGCTTCCTACAAAGATGTCGTGAAGCTGAGGATGCGTTTTGTCGAGAAGGAGTTCAGGAGAGTGATGGTGATTCAAGGGTGGATTCCTTGGGAGACGTAATCCAAAGTCATTCTTGCTAATCGTTTCACTGGGGAGTGCGAAGATTTTCTCAATCTTCTTAGGGGCACTTTCTTCCCTAATTTTCTCCCGGATCCTTGAGATGAAGTCATCGGCCATACTCATGAACATTTTTCGGG
>LBNU01001238.1:36688-51466 GCA_014162995.1 Artemisia annua | reverse complement strand
AGGTTTCAAGGGTGAAAAACCCTTAAAAATACTGTAGAATACGAGCTAGGGTTTTTCCCAAAAGTTGCACACTAATGAATGAAAATTATAAAAGTATATATAGATTTTACAAGCTGACGGCGTCACGTTCTAGTGCGTGACGCCGTCACCTCACCGCCAAACTTATATCCGGATTACTCAGATTTACTTCTGACGCCGTCCCTCTTTAATCTTCTCTGGGCCGTCTCCCTTTGTCACAAAACGTGACGGCCTACATCCAAATACACGTGACGCCGTCACCCTTTAAAACTTCAAATATTTCTGGGGCGTCTGGTGTAAAAATCATCCTTCGTTTGTCAAAGCGTGACGCCGTCAGGTACTATTTCCAGCATATTTTGAGACTTTGTCGTTTTCTTCACTTTTATGCTCCAAAAACGTCCAAAATGCTTCCTTTTCCAGAATTCCTCTTCAAAGTACCTAAAATGACAAAAGGAACGATTTGGGGCAATATTTGATCAAATAATTACGGATTAGGGCTTAAATGACCCCCTAAAAGCGGTACACTTTTCGCTTCATCAGTTACAATATACACAAGTACTAGGAAGCTTGATGTATATAATGAACTGTACACGACCGGATTTGGCATATAGTGTAAGTCGGCTTAGTCGATATTCACACAACCCTGGAAGAGATCTTAGGATGCACTGTGTTATAAGGATTTTGTGATGCCAATTGGATTTCCAATCATAATGAAGGAAAGTCCACAAGTGGCTATGTATTTACACTTGGAGGGGCTGCTGTATCATGGAAATCGTCTAAGCAAACTATGAATACCATATCAACAATAGAAGCAGAATTTGTAGCCTTAGACAAAGCTGCTGAAGAAGCATAATGGCTTAAAAGCTTTCTAGAGGGTATTCCCTTGTGGCCAAAACCTGTGACTGCTGTGTGTATACATTGTGATAGTATGGCTGCTCTTACCAGAGCAAAGAATCAAATCTATAACGGCAAGTCAAGACATATAAGACGTCGCTACAATACGATAAAGGACTTGTTAAGAAATGGAATCATTTCCATTGACTACGTTAAGTCAAGGGAAAATATAGCAGATTCTTTAACAAAAGGCCTTTGTAGAGAACAAGTCATATTTACATCGAGGGGTATGGGCTTAAAGCCAACACAATGAGTGACTACTCGGCGGAAACCTAACCTAGCAAAATTGGAGATCCCATGGTCTAGGTTCAATAGGAAAACTAGTTGAGAAAAACTTAAAAGTACCAACACACAGGTATGCCCATTCCTATGATGAATGTTGTGTGTTTTCCGTTGATGATTAAGGGTTGAATTTTAATTCTTAATAATGCTAATGGCTTTTACAGTGGAATACTATGGAATATTCTTGATTGGCATTACCCAAACGAGATTGATGTGTGGTCGCATCTTTGGGAACCAGATGGCTAAGTTCTCTAAAATTCTCATGAATAAGGATATGTTCACGACCGAAATGAACACAATGGTAAGAATCTGATATTGCATAAATATAATATGTTTTATACTTATTGTCTCGATTTACTACAAAACGTGGCTAGTTCAAGACTTATGTTCACTATCCACAAAGTAGATCCGATATGTACTCACTAGGATAGGTTGAAGTCCAAAAGACACCTAATCTGATGCATATCATATTACATTTGATGGAAATAGAATAACAATTAATTTTCTTATGTTCTATTCAAATGTGGGGTATTATTGGTGTTTGAATAGAAAATGTGGGGTATTGTTGGAACATTACTAATAAAGTATTGTTGTGTTTTATAGTGATCCACGAAATAGAGATTAGTGACAGTTTTTCTGTCACTAAACCGTCTCTAGTTGACCGTTATTATGGAAAAGACGCGTCTAATCACAATTGTTACGGTTAGATTATTAAAAAGGCATCAATGAGCGAACCATCGCGACTGTTTGAACCAATGGCAGTTAGCGATGGTTTTTCTGTCGCTAAGTCGTCGCTAAAGCGTCGCTAATTCTGAACAATTGTGACTGTTACGAAAAGAAGTGTCTCTAAGGCCATTTGAAGATGTATTATGACTGTTTTGAAGGGTCACCATGTGCCTATATATAGAGGACGAATTTGTCAATTTGGAATCATCAAAAACACAAAAATATCATCTATTTCCATCATCATAACATATCATATACGCTAGAATCAAGTTTCATACTTGATTTGATTGTTGTATCCTCTAAACAGTTCGTACTAGATAGGACGAATTTCTATTTAAGGACACTGCTAATTGCAGGCCTTAATCTATTGTTGTAATCTTATAATTTTGTACACAACAATTTGTATTACTTTTATATTATTCCCAACAACTATGTCCGAGAATATCATCTTAAAAGATGTTATACACATAGATATGATCATACTCACGATCAATCACATGAAATAAGGCACTCAATAAAAAATAACAATTTTATTCATTATTAATCATGGGCATACATCATCTTATAGAGATTTTGAGGGAGATCCCAAGAGATAAAATCTACACACCCACTATCTCTACCATTTTCGATGACACTCAAGGACATCAATGGCTTATTTGAAGAACACATCCAATTTTTTACTTCTTCTTGAATTGGCGTGTGACTTTGGCAATGCTCTCAATAACCGAACTTAGTAACTTAAAGTTATTGCTGAGAGATTATGATTTCCCTCATTTTCTCACGGAGATCCTTGAGATCATTTTCAATTTTGATGCTCTTCATGTAACTGTTAAAATTTGATATAGGAGTATTGTTATCCGCATCTACCTTGGGAGATAATGGGTATCCAATCTTGTAACATATGTCATCCCCATAAAACATTCCATAAGGTATGTTTTTACGGTTTGGTTTTCTAATTGATGTCATAACTGATGACGTCAAATTTACCCATGATTTAAGTGTTAATTTCCCCCTAAAATTCTCATCTTTTCTATTTGTATGAAGAATATATACTCTTATTTCTTCCTATTTTGGTTTCAGGGTAAAGATGAGTAAAAGAACGAACATACGCGGAAATGGAAGGACTTAGAAGCAAATATGTGGAAATTATGGATTCTGCACTCACTACGGCGTAGAGGTTCATCTACCTACGCCGTAGCAAGATTTTATGAAGATTACGGCGTAAAGGGTCATCTACTTACGCCGTAAGAAGGAATTTATGAAGACAACGGCGTAGCCTGTCTTACGGCTACGGCGTAATGATCCACTAAAGGGCTCTACGGAGTAAACAACTCTCCAGCTACGATGTAAGCCCCAATTTGAGGTCGAGAGGAACTAACAAGGCCAAGGAAGAAGTTACGGTGTAGCAACCCTAGCAACTACGCCGTAGGAAGCCTCTTATCAAGACATTACGCCCGTAGCATTTGATCAAGCTACGGCGTAACACTAATCTAAAAAGGTTACGGCGTAGCAATCCAATCAGCTACGCCGTAACAAAGTCGGGCCTATAAATACCAGCCCTAATTCTGAGTTTATTCATTCACTTTTCACCACACAGAAGTTAGGAGAAACTCAGGGAGTAGGAGGAACGAAGTTCTAGCCTCATAGAAGTCATTTCCAAGGGAGGATTCACACACCAATCATAAGTTTATCTATTCCTTTGTTTTGTATTCGATTCATGTTTAGAATTGTATTAACTCAAACTTGTTTTTCTGCAATTATGAATATGAGTGGCTAAACACCTCTTGGTGTTAGCCTAGTTATGAAATTGTTATTATTTTGATTTAGTTTTCTAAGCATCTATTATCTATTGTTTGTATACTTTCATGGCGAGGCTTGGGATACTCTAGTTCCCGTAGTGATTAGCATTGGTTGTTCCCTAGAGACTTGTGGAATTAACCATAGGAAGCAAGTCGCTAGGGATGTGACTTGGTGATAGCAATATCACCATACACATGCGAATTAACCCTAGGACCACCTACCGATGCTAGACACTTAACGGAGTTAGAGGGGTGTAAGATCTGACCATGCCACATTCGTTAGACTTGTCCATGTTAGTAGAGGCGCTTAATGACTCTTACATTTTCGTACCGATGAACCCAAGGCTTTACAATAGTTTTGGATAGGACAAGGTGTAAGATAGACGTAGGTGATTTAACCCTCTGATCCGAAATGAATTAAATCCCCAGACGATATGATAGGATGCACCATTAAGAAAACTAGTCATAATGATAACAAGAGTAGTAATTAGGTTAACACTACTTCTCTCTTATTGATCTTTCATCTATTTATTTTATTTGTCTAGTTATTTACTTTTCTTATTTTAATTAATCTTTCAATCATAAAACCCCCTTTTAAACGTGACACGAACTTAGATAATTTCCACACACTTAGATCTTGGGACGACCTCGGCTTTACCAACTAGCTATACCACACACGATCGGATACACTGTCCGTTAGTGCATTAAGGTAGACCTTAGGTAAACGAGACTTATATAAATATTAAAACCTGGTCAGTAAAACCTGCATCAAGTTTTTGGCGCCGCTGACGGGGAGCTATTAGGATATTATTTAAGTTTTTAATTTTTGTTTTATTTTCTTTTCAGTACTCACGGGTGTTTTCAAGTTTCAGGTACTATGGCAAAAATTGACATTGACAACCTCACACTTGAAGAGTATTTGGCTCTTACACAAGAAGAGCAAGGGCCTGGTTTGGTTAGGACGGCTATTGGGGATGACGTTCAGTTCGAAATCAAAAATCAATTCATAAGGAAACTGCGGAAAGCCCATTTTCAGGAAGCAAGATGGAAGATACTCATGAACACATTAACAATGTCCTCTACATTGTCAGTTTGTTCAACATTCCGGGGGTATCTCATGATGCGATAATGCTCAGAGTATTCCCGATGACATTGACTGAAGCAACAAAGAGATGGATTGATAGGTTACCAGCGGGGACAATGAACACTTGGGCTCTTTTAAAGAAGCATTTCATCCAAAGGTATTGCCCTCCTTCAAGGACGGCAAAACAGCTTGAAGACATTTACGACATCAAGCAAGACGGAGATGAAACATTGTACCAAGCTTGGGATGGGTACAATGATCTTTTGTACAAGTGCCCTACTCATCATCTCAACAAGCAACAAATGGTCAACATTTTTTACAAAGGGATCAACATCTCAACCCGCCAAATGCTAGACTCTCAGGGACCAATCCCTGGTATGACTCCTGCTCTAGCTTTAAAAGCTATTGAAGATATGGCAGGACACTCTCAGAAATGGCACGAAGGCGGGAGTAATAGGAGCATCGCTGGGAGCACTGAAGGAATCACCCTTATCACTAATAAGATCGAAAGCTTGGGGCGTGACATTAGGAAACTTAAGGAAAATGTGCATGCCATTAGATCTGAACGTGAGCACGGAAACGGAAAAGTAGTGATAAAAGAAGAATTCATGAGAATAGAAGAAACCATGGCCCGAGGAGCTGGTAAAACGCACATAGGACTAGGAAATGAAGCCAAATACCGTGTGGGACCTCAAGGCTGGTACACTATGATTGAATATAGGCCACCCAATGCAAACAGAAAAGTTAGCCTGGAAGAAATGGTAGATATGCACATCGAGGAATCCTCAAAGAAGTATTCAAAATTTCAAGAATGGATGAACGAGATGAAAGTTGACACCGAAAGGAATTTACGAAATCAGAACGCCGCAATTAAGAACCTTAAAACTAAAATTGAGCAAATGGCAAAAAAATTTCAAGTCGAGAAACCCGAAGTTGAGTTTGAGGAGTGTAAGGTCCTATCCCTTAGCGAGGAAAATGAAGAAACCAAACGGACACAGGTTCTGAGAAAAAAATTTGTGGGGTTAGTTATCTGCGGGAAAACAATGTTGCTTACGGAAGGATACCCAGCCAGCTTCCAGACAAGGAACCAAATCCAGGAAAATTTTACTCCCATGCACTATTGGTAATTTTGATATGTTTGCTGTAGCTGATTTAGGAGCCAGTGTTAACATGATGTCATTTTCTTTGTTTAAGAAATTAAATCTCATTAACCTTAAGAAGACAACATCAATGGTAGAAATGGCAGATATGTCTAGAACAACACCTAAGGGAACGGTGGATAATATTTTACTTAGAATCAATAAGTTTATATTCCCTGGGGACTTTTTAGTTATAGACATGATTGATGAATGCAATAATAACCTAATTCTTGGACGGCCATTTTTGGCCACATCCCATGCTAATATAAAGGTTTTTGAAAAAGAAATAACTCTTGAAAATGGGAAGGAGAAAATTACATTTAATCATAATGGATCCTTGAAATCTATTAACACCAATTTAGAAGAAGTCTGCATGATTAAGGAAGCTAACAATGCGAGTACTCCCACAAATGTAGATCTTTACACTAAACCTGTTTTATGTGATTCTGATTCTTGTAAAGTTTGTAATACTAGCCATTTTGAAGAACGTGTTAGTTACTCTAAGCAGGCTCAGAATAGGCATAATAGAATTATAAGCAAGGTCATGGACGGAAGAAACCCAGTATTAAAAAATCATTATTGTAACCCAATAATCATGGTCTGCAATGGGACTGAACAAGCTTGGCCATCCTGCGATCCTTTCCATTACATTTGCGACAGAGGAGATAACGGGGAATTAGATCATGACCAACGAGCTCATCTGGAATGGACATGCTTTCATGGAACCGAAAGGCGTGACATTGATTTCGGAGATCTGTCATTTCAAGATTGGTATAAGGTCAGGTTCGGAAATACTATCATTAATGAGCATGTGATCAAAGGGTTCCAACGGGACTATGACTACTATCAATCAAATCTCCCGTTTGATGAAGGCGAAAGTGATCTGCCCGAAAAAGTTTACAATGAAAGGTTATGCTCAGCAGAAACAGGGGAATGCTCTAAAAACATTCCCCTGAAGATTCTGATCAGCACTTCAAGATAAATTGCACTAATCCGGAAAAAAGACCAAAATGGCGCGATTACTCGTTTAATGAATGGATCGCGAAAAGGTTCGGTACCACGAATATCGATAAGAAAACCAGATTAAAAGTATTTGTAGAATGGATGATCGATAGCCATTCTGACGAATCAGACGAATCAAGAGAGTATGATGATCCTTTCGAAAGGAGTTTCGAGGAATTTAAGCTAGAATTCGAAAGAGAGGTATTGCAACTCCTTGACGAATATGAACTCAAGATAGAATGAAAGGGTATATGCTCCAAGATATATGGGAGAAATGTGAAAGAACTTTCAAAAAAGGGCGGAAGTTCTGGCATGAGGTTGAATTGGAAGCTATGGAAGTTCTGGAATTTCAAATAGAAGGACGAAGGTATAACCCGCCGGATATACAAGTCGAAAATTTCAAGGTTCGAAAATACACTATGGATGGTGTAGGAAGTTTCATAAGCATCGATAAAGCAATTGATAAACAGCTGCCAGTTGGAAGGATGAATGGAGAAAAGTTTAAAAATTTAATACGAGAAGAGATGCACACCCAACTTGGTGTGCCACCGGCAGACTAGGCATAGCAGTGAGTCTAACTTAAAGACTCGATAATAAACAAAAGTGCTCTTTCGGGAGACAACCCGAATTATCCTTTTCCTTTTTATTTTTCTTTATTTTGTTGGTTTGGTGTGTTTTGTACTAATAATTTGCAGGTACTAAAGGAAGCATGGCGATGGGGAACTAATTTTTGGACTTTTGCACCAAGAAAAAATTCTCCAGACCTTTGCTACGGCGTAGCTCCTCCACTGACTACGCCGTAGCATCCCCCAGGTGTCATTCGGATTAAAATCAGCAACTACGGCGCAGCACCCCAGTTTAGCTACGCCGTAGCTACCTTCTGAACCTTAAAATGCTTTTTATTTTTTACAAAACATTATTTAAACTTTTATTGGTTTTTAAATGAACTTTGTAGGTGTGTTCCCTGTAAACCCTCACGAGACTTTACTCGTCCACTTGGGACACCAAGTGGTTTAAAGGGCTTGTTGCATACGTTAAATGCAACCGTGATTCCTACGAAAGTGAGTTAGGTTTTTCTTTTTCTTTTTACTTTTCTTTTTAGGTTTTATGCTTTTGGTAGTTGTGTGATTCTAGGGATTTGAAGTTTGCTCTTTAGGCGAAGCGAAGGCACGTTTTTCAACATGATCCTTCTACCCTTATCAAGAGCGAATTTCAGGGAAGTTCTCGTTCTAATTCTACTTTTCCTCTTTATTTTTACATTACGTATAAAAGGGACTTTGTACAACTCAAGTGGGGGGACGGGAGTAGAATTATATACTTGAACTTTATCTTGCCCCATTTTTCTAGTTCATTTTGAAAAATTATGCCACTTTTAAAACTTTTGACATGTTTTTCCGAACCTAACTAGAATGGACCTTAGCCGAGCACATTAACCCTTAATACCATGGTGAGGTTTAACCTATTTCAGTTTCCCCTGTTTTACCCCAAATCCACCAAAAATATGAGTGTGCCGGTAGTGTGTAAACTTTAGAACTTGGCTTTTACATCATTTTGAAACCATTTACGAGTAGTGTATTGGGATTTCTTGATACATTTGGAAGAAACTTTTTAAGAAGGCAATATTTTAGGATTATCACCCAAATAACCTTTATGTGTGTGTTTATCGATTAGTCACATTAACTATTCGACCCCCGTGTCAAACCTTTTGTTGCACTCACCTTTAGTGCAAGATACCCCTAGATACACCCTTTTGAGCCTTTCCTTTCGTTTCTTACCAATATTGTTTCGATACACCTATACACCTTAGCCTACCGTGTAGTCTTAGTTTATGGTTGGGAAGTTGCCACTTGTTCTAGTTTGAGGTCCAAGTCAAGAGATTCAAGAATCACACCTACGTTGAAGACAAATCATTGAAGATCATGAGAAAACCCACTATTGTACATGTATTGTTTATCCCAAGTGGGGGGGATATGTTTATTGTAAAAAAAATGTGAATTTCCGTATGTAGATATGTTATCATTGGTGCAACCTTTTATAGCACCGTAATAAGAGCTTTGAAGGAATTAGTATCGAAGAGGCCACTTCGGTCATATTTGAAGAATGAAGTTGTTGGTTCTTAATCATCAACATGAAGACCAAGTGAGGTGCCCATCATGGCGTCCTCTAATGGCACGCACTTGTTACATGATTTGATTCTTGTGTTTTGAAACATGGACTTTGGATGAACGGCAAGTGGTAGCAACTCGGTTATAGGATAAGACTATTTGCTTTCTTTTTCATTTTACACCATTATTGTTGTTGAAACTTAGACCTTGATAGATCTTTGAGCACTCGTGAATCATTAGCAATGTTTATGTAATCACAAACACACTAATAGAAAGTCTCTAATACTTGTATTCTAAAGCGGAAACAAACACAAGTAAGAACACAGAATACTAAGAACTCTTTGATCCTCTATGGATCTTTTATAAAAACTAAAACTTGTTTTTTCAAACTCGTACATAAAATATACTAATATGTTCCTTTTATAGACAAGGAACCCTAACCCTAAACCGTTTCACAAGAAACGTATATTCTATAAACTATATAAGATATGCATTATCTTCTCCTAATAAAACTCATGCATGTGCTAACTAAATTACAAAATACGCGGTTTATCTTTATCCGGAGAAACACAATACGCAGAAACTATTCTTTCGCAGAAACGTATCTTCAGCAGATTCCAGCTCTTCAGCAGAATCCATCAGCAGAATCCATCAGCAGAATTCTTACTTAACATAATTCCCAACAATCCTCCCCTAATCTTGAATTTGACCTGGTTAAGTTCAAGATTCTTGATAGATATTAACACATCAGAATAAGAGGATTGAATTCGAACATCAGCAGCAAAGAATCAAAACATCCACATCTCTATGAGTGACCAAACTTTAAACTCCAGATCTTTGCAGCAACAAATGACATAATGTACATCAAAACGTATTAGTTTCATAGTATTCTCATCACATCCAGGTGTGGTAACTCCTGTGAGAGGTGAATCATTGAAAATAATGGATTTGATGTCTCTTTACCAATAGCCATCACTACTGGAGTAACCATATGTTTAAGTTCGAAAACTATGGTACATTGATAACCATATGATTTTTAGTAAATCATCAACTATAAACGGATTTGAGTTGTCTTTACCTGTAGCCGTTTGCTCAGGATTAGTCAATTCTTAGGTTGAATAAATCACCTTTGGTGAATTGATTGCCAAATATGGTTTTCCACAGCCTTTACCACAAGCCATATCCTTGTGGGCTATTCAATTATTTGGAATCCGAAAGGAAAAATCCATGGTCAATTGAAAACCATTCAACTCTCAGCTGTGAAGCATGGGTGAGTTGAGTACCCAATAGTTTTGAGCAAACTATTACAGCTATCAACAGATTTGACATGTCTTTACCAAAGCTGTACCCTTTGGACTAGCCAACTTTTTGATGTAATAGTCAACATCATGGTAAGTTGATTACCATAAAACAAATATTGAACAAAGTTAGGTATTTTTTTTTACTAAGAATAATAAGAAAAACAAAACCAAGATACGACAAAATACCATCAAACAGCTCTGGCTACCTTGATCTTGCTCTTGAACAATCTAATCAAAGATTCAGCAAACAATCTAGCATTCCCAACTGGATCAGGAGGTATCTCCAACTTGTGTAAAAGCATCTTCTCCATTAAAGGCACAGATAAAGGATAATCCTTATCAATGAACATTATTACCCTTATACCAGTGGTAGTCTTCAAGACATGAACATAAGGAAGAGGGTAACATTTCCAACTAAAAACTTTCCACTTATGATTATTCTTCCAGACTACATAACCAGTACCATTAGGAGAAGTAGAATCCATAAGTACCCTAAGATCACCCAAAAGATATAATCCAGCAAATGTAGAAGTATGAGAAGCATAATACTTCATAACCAAATCATAGAGAGTCAGCAAGTCTTGATGATCCACTAGATGCAAAATTTCTTGTAGAAAGGTAAAAGATAAAGATGTTCCATCAAGCCTATAAATGGTATTAATCTGTCCATTAGAAGATAGTTCCCAGTTAACCAACACATCTCTAATACCCTCTGGCCAATCATTAGGAGATCCTTCTTTAATAAATGAAGATTCATCAGCATCTAGATCCACTTCCCTATGCACAGAAGAAGATGAGATTTTCATCCTTGCCGTTCTTTTAGCCCTTCTACCAGGAATATATATAGAATGATGAGAAGAAGGTTCAGTAGCAGAGACATCTGCTGACTCAAGTGTTTCCACTGAAGTATTAACCAATGGAACATCAGCAGATACTTCAGCAGCTACATTATCATCCATCTGCATCCTAATTTGTGCATCCCTAGCAGCAGCAAGCTCAACTTCTTTTACTTTGATCTCATGAATTCTTGCCAAATCAGCTTGTTGATCATCATGCAAGAGTTTTGCAGCTTCTTCACCCAATCTATCCTCCTCCATTTGTCTTCTGGTTCTCTTCTTAGAAGGAATATCTTCTTCTACAACCTTTGCTTTACCTTTGTCAAGAACAGATGAAGCAACAACATTAGTTGTATCAGCAGCAATGGAAACATCATCAGCAGCTGGAAAGAAAGAGGCAGCAGATACAGTAGCAGCTTCAATTTCATCCTGCTTGAATGTCTGAGAAGAGGATTCTTTACCAATGGAAGATAGAGTAACAGCAAGTTTAGGAGCAAGAAGGCCATCATGATGCAATCTAGTCCTGATTCTATTATAATGAAAGATTAATTGTTCATCTGAGAATGACCAGACTTGCTTCTTAGTCCAAGTATGATTATACAGGGCACTACTCTGATTCTTCACAAATAACCTCATCATATTTCTTTGCTGTGCTTGGGTAAGAGGTTTATATCTCTTTGCTTTGGCAATTTGTGCAGCTGTTTCTTTCCTTCTCTGTTTCATAAATGCAACCATTCGAGGAGCATAATCATCTTCATCCACATCATCTCCAAAAATTTCCTTAGCTAGACCAGTAGTAGAAAGCACTTGCCTTCCAATTTGCATCCAGTCAGATTCATCAAAGTTTGGAATAGCTGCATCCAATTCTCTTTGCCTTGCAACAGGCAGAGTAGAAACATATTTCCTTTCAGCAGATTGAAATTCTGAATCAAACTTGGCTTGTAATTCCTTAGCCAACTCTACACTCTTCTTCTTATCTGCACATTCCTTCCAAATCTTTCTTGCTCAAGTCTGTCAACTGTGGAGACAGGATCATCATCACAAATGACTAACTCCTCCAGAGAATCAGCAAATACAGCTTGAATACCTGAAGCAATAGGAGTATCAGTAGATCTTCTTGTATCAGTGTCTTCATGAGATGTTTGTGCTGGAACAGATGGATCAGTGTCTTCATCAGCAGTAAAAGGAGTTTCCACTGATGTGTGAGCCTTAACAGCAACATTCTCAGCATCAAGAGACTCATCAGCATTTTCCTTGGGAGCATCACCAACATGTGACACCTTGCTCAAATACTGTCTCCTCCTTTTTCTTTTAAACTGAATAGTCTCCTTTTGCTTTGAAGATTCAACTGCTTTAGGAGAAGAAATGTTAGCCTGTTGAGCCACTTCAGCCAAGAATCCAAGAGGATCCATTTGTCTCTCCTCTTGTTCTTCATCAGGGGAAATCACAAACTTTCTTTTCCTTTTCTGCCCAAGTTGTGCTTCTAACTCCTGAACCTTTCCTTTCAAAACCACAATTTCAGCACCAAGTGAAGATTTAGTGTCTGCAAGCTCTGTTTGAAGATCATCAACCTTTTTGACATACCTGTTGAGCAAATCATATACAGAAGTGAGAGTAATAGGGTCCTCAGCTCTACTAGCAGATTGCTCAGTGGTAATGGGAGCATCATTGGGCCTTTCAAGAGAAATAAGCTCAAAAGTAGGAATACTTTCATTAATAGGCTCTCTTTCAGGACTAGGTGTGGGAAGTCTAGTAATCTTAGGTTCAAAAGGTAAAGGTACTTGTGTACCAAGAGACTGAAGGGTCTCTTCAACCTCAAGAACTTGCTCATCAGGAGCAATAGAGATAGGTGGTGTGTGAGGCCTGGGTGAACTAGGTGATGGTGGAGGATGGTCAGGAGAAGCATTTGATGCTTCAGCAGTAATGGAAGGACCCTCATCAGTGGCAACTGATGGATTACCATCATCAGCAACACTGGGAGATGATGGATTTCCATCATCAGCAGGATGTGGAGAGGGTGGAGTGCTAGAACCTAAGTTTTCAACGTTTAAGTCAAGTCTCGGTTATTTCAATATTTGTAATAGGTTGCTAAGTTAATTAATCATGTAATGTTTATGGATGAGTCCAATACTCGTCCAATGGGCTTTAGGCCCATACGTTTAAGAGAAAGGAAGGAGAAGGGATGTTGCCCTAGCTCCTCTCCTATAAATAGGACATCATGTAAACCCTTTCTCTTGTTGGTTATTTCATTTACATAAGGAAACTCTTGCACTTTTATTCTTCATATTTGATCTAATCAACCAAACTCTATTTCTCATCTCATTTCTATCAAATCTATACTTGTGTTTACAATATGGTGACCTAACAAGTGGTATCAGAGCAACATTTGATATGCTATTTTTAATCAAAATCGTTTACAAAAACAACATTTGATATGCTATTTTTGAGGGGGAGAAAAAGAAAGTGATTAAAATATGATGTCAAAAAGTCTTATCTCGTACGAGCTCGACTCAGAATTGGCCCACGAATTGACGAAACAACAAATGTCTGAATTCGAAAGGATTTATCCGATTAGAAGTACCGTTTCGAGAAACTCTTTCTAGTTGTTTACTTTGACGGGTCTAACTTCCTTTTAGGAATGTTAACAACATCAAGCTAGTTATTAGGGCTAGTTATCACCTAAAAGCTGATAATGCATCCCTTTAACTAAGCAACGTAAACGTGTCCCTCGAGTACATGACTATTAAGAGTGGATCAATTCCAAAAGTGCCAACTCTTTCCGCATATGCAAATTTCTGAAAATAATCATGAGCATATGTTGAGGGGGAGTGTTTCATATAAAATCCAAAACCTCAAAGTGTTAACAAAAAGTTTTACAATCTTACACACTTTGAGAGATTTTCAATGATTTGGTTTAAAGGCATCAATAGGATAGTCATGGAGTTACAAGGTGACTAAGGATAGGAAAAACCGTCCTATGATCCGCCTAAACCGGAGGGATCTACCCAAGGACATCACCAATAGTTAGAAATTAGAAGTCCTTAGGTATGATATAACAAAAGGAGAAAAGAATGAAAGGAGAAAAAAGGGGGTTGAAGAATTAAAAAGAAAATAAATGAAAAGGGTGAAAAGAAATAGCCCTCCATTTTATCAACCATAGGTCAGACACCGGGTTCAATTCATATGCTACTGGTCGTTGCTAAGGCGACACCGGTATTGAAGATAAAAGACGTCATGGACCTAGTGACGCAATGCACCTAAACCTTCTTAGCCACTCAGGCATCTCTCAAAAGATGTTTGTTTCATTCTCACGGGGAACCAGTGTAATCTATCGATCGTCTATTAGAGATGGTTGATATTGAAACAGGAGGTCCTCTGCTCCATGCCTCCGCATAGGAAACCAAATGTGCACTTATCAAGTCTAGAGCCACGAGATAACATAAAAGATCTCTTAGGAACACAAAAATCTTCTACACTAAGTGTCTTGCATCATTGGACACTAAGTGTAAATTATCGAGTCCTTCGCAGATCTTAGCAATCTGCCTTGAACGTTTATGAGGGATTTACTTATGTACTTCTCGAATGATTGAAC
>LBNU01001238.1:0-36557 GCA_014162995.1 Artemisia annua | reverse complement strand
GTCTAGAGCCACGAGATAACATAAAAGATCTCTTAGGAACACAAAAATCTTCTACACTAAGTGTCTTGCATCATTGGACACTAAGTGTAAATTATCGAGTCCTTCGCAGATCTTAGCAATCTGCCTTGAACGTTTATGAGGGATTTACTTATGTACTTCTCGAATGATTGAACGGAAATCCTGCCAGGGTCAACATCAAACAGCCTTGACAGTAGGTCACTTCGGTGATTCCTTGTGGATTACGCTTAGTGTGTTCGATGGTTTCAAACGCTCTACAGTCGTGGGTTGATCTCCAGCGACTCACCTAATCGTGGGTGTGCGTATGCATGTCTGTGTAAGCCCTCTAGGGGGTATCCGATTAGGAACGGCCTTGGTAAGGATTAGAAGGAGTCTTCACACTATGCTGTTGACAAATTCTAACTCCAAACCTGTAAGTACCGGATGTTTTATTGCTAACTGTTTCATTTCAGGTACAACAACCATCCTGAACACCAGCTTCTACATGCTCATACTTACATCTCAACAAAATGAAAGCTCTCATGAAAGATCGAAGCAACATGAATGCCAAAGGTAGATTCCATGCCAAAAGAATCTACAAAGTGATGAAGACAAACGATCGTATGCAACACACCGTCTAATGAAGGATTCTACGTCAACACAAAGAATCTTCACATGTGAAAAGAGAGCTCCTCACTCATAAAAGTTTCAACCGTCAAAGATGTATGAGCATGTTGGAATGATGCAGATCCACTGGAGTCAAAGAATGTGACGAATGGCAGATTACCACATCAGATTGATCACTATCTCATCAACAACAAAGAACAATGAACACCCATTCTATCTGGGGGAGATTGTTAAGAACTAAGAACGATGAATCATTTCTATCAAATCTATACTTGTGTTTACAATATGGTGACCTAACAAGTGGTATCAATCGCCAAAAGAAGGTGTAATCTTTGTTTTTGTTTCTAACGTCCCAAATCACCTTTTTTAATCGTTATTTTTTGTAAAAGCTTGTTACTTTCTTGTTTGTTTCGTGTTTTTATCACATCTTTTTCATCAAAACGTGTGTTACAAACTCAAACAACCAACAAAGTTTCAAAATTTCACAAAAAATTTCAATTCGTACTTTTGTACCATTTTTCGAAATTTTTCAAAGTTTTGAAAATTGGTTAAAGTTTGCAACTTTCTTTAAGATTTCATCATTTTAAAGTTAGTTTTACAAGAATCTTGGATTAAAAACGTGTTTTTGGATTGCTTTTTACAAAATCAAAAATCTGCCAAATTTTGACAAACTTTCAAAATCCTTAAACCCCAATCTTTCGAGATCTTTTGTTACTGCTCCTAAGGTGTTTTCGTTGCTTACTCAGTGCTTTTCTCTCTTGTATGAGAAAGAAAACACTTCGACTTGTTGGATATTATCGCGATTGTAGAATCTCGATAATTTGTGAAATTTTTTTCGAAACTGTGAAACTTTCGAGATCCTTTCAAACTTTTCGAAATCTTTCAGTTTTTGAGATCTTTGGAAAATTTTCGAAATCTTTTCATAATCTTTCGAGAACTTTGCTAATTTCCATTGAACAAAAATTCTCGAAAATTTTCCCCAAAATTTCTCGATAACTTACATTTTCGAGAACTTTGGTCAACTTTCGAGATCTTTGGTCAACTTTCGAGATCTTTTGGACTTTAACTGTTTTTCGAGATATTCTTCAACAAAGTTTCGAGAAAACACTTGGGATAGTTTTCAAGGCTTGGCATAACACTTATACCTTCTACAAGATCCATTTACACACAAGTTTTTCATCATGTCTCAACTACCGTACTCAAACTCTCCTTACACTCCACGTCACAGTACCGACCCTCGTCATGTACTACACTTTGGTAATGAATCATATCCTCCTATGTTGATTAATGGAAACTACACTACTTGGAAACGACGATTCTTACAATGGGTTGCTGTTCGTCCACACGCTGATCTCATACTGAAATCCATTCTTCAAGGACCATATCAAATGAAATTCATTGCTGACTCAACAGGCTTCATTGAACTACAAACCAAAGACACTTTGACTGGCCATGACAAAGACCAACATGCTGCTGACTACCAAGCAAGTTGGTACATCACTCTAGGTCTTCCAAATTCCATCTACTCTAACTTGGATTTTGAAGCTTGTGCTCATGAAATGTGGAAACATCTTGAAATCATGCATCAGCCACACAATGACCTACGAATGAATCAGCTTCTACAGTCTTGTCTCCATAAGAAGTTCATGAAAAGTATCCTCCCTGCTCCACAAATCACTCTTCAGAGCTATCTGGAATCGCGACTGACAAATTTGGTTAAGCTTGAAGATGATACTACTCACGTGGAAACAACATCTGGAAGATCAACAGGAATGTCTAACATTTCCTCTCCTGTCATGGATAACTCACATGGAACTGTTGATATGCTCTTAATGGCTGACACACATGAACTCCAGGTAAGTGATTCCAGTCCAATCTATGACACTGATGCTCTGTATCAAGCATATGATTCTTATCCATGCCTGATACATGACAGTGGTTCTCCGTCTAACTCTATCTCAGACATTGCACAAGCTGTTCAATCTGATTCTATGTTATCTACTCATATAACTGATCAAATGTCCACAGTGGTGTTATTTGATGATAATCCAATAAACCCAGTTGTTACATTTGATGAAACAATTATATCCACTGCTCAAGATAACAATGATCAACTTGAACAACATGAGCTTTTGTCTGATTCAGATGCAGAATGGAGAATGTTACTTATGACCAGCCAAAATCAAAATATTCAGTGTCAAGCACTGAATGCAAAGTTGAGAGACAAAAACGTTGCATTAACAAGAGAACTTGAGCATTGTAAAACACAACTCAATTTTTTCAAAGCAAAAGCAGATAAGGAAACATGCTTAGAGACAACACTTCAGAAAAACACCGAGTTACAAAACAAACTAAGCATGTTAACTGATTCTACTTTCTTTCAGTACTATAAATATTTCACAACTGAGATCCAATCATTGGAATATGCTGTTGAAAAGAATTCTGAACTCACTGTTGCCAACTTTCTTTCTCCTGTTGCGAAAGAAAGAAGGGAAATGTTACAAACTCAATTTACTCCAAGTCTTCAACGTTTGCATTCATATGCTAAGAGATGGGAACAGGAACTTAACAAGGAAGTCAAAACCATCATAAATGTGTTTCAAGAAACTGAACAAGCGATTTTAAATCAAAAACGTCAAAATCAATTTTTACAAAAAGAAGCTGATCGACTCTTGGAACATGTTCTTAGTGCTGATATAATTTCTGTGATTATGAATTCTCTTTATGAATCTGGTACTTCTATGCTTGTTGATGATCACTGTGATGATGTTGAGTTGTTATCTAAACAAATTGAGACATTAAAAGATGAAAACGTTAATCTCCGAAAACACAATGATGATGTGCAAAACAAACTTTCAAATGAGATTTCTCAACTCAACAAAAAGCTTGAATGGTGTCAAAACCAAAGTCTTGATTTCGAACTGGAATTACAAAGTCTTAAAACTTCCACAACTTTTCAAAACGAAAACGAGGAACTAAAAAGTCAAATCTCGAAATATGAAAAGGAAATTGCAGAATTGCAAGAAGTTACAGATTTTTGGCAAAAGAGTCGTGATGAATATTTTTATTCTAACCGAAAACTCGACAGTGAAATTCAAGATAAAATGCACATTATCATTGAGTTGAAAGAGAAAATACGTAAGCTTGAAAAAGGAAAATCTGTCAACACTAATGTAATTGCTCCAGGAATGTACTCATTAGACATAACAAATATAGCACAACACACTAAGAAGTCTAATTTGGATCCTTCCACTTCTACAGGAATAGTTGCCACTCATAGCGTTAGCAGATCCAAGCATAAACGAATGAAATGGAAGAATAGGATTTTGCAACGTAGAAGAGAGACACTAGAAGCCTCTGAAGTAGAAGAACACCCTAGGACTTTGAATAAGACTCATCCTGCACTAGATTTAGATACTGATTTGGCAAATTGTAATTCTAATCTATGTGTAACGAATGATGAACCTTTGAATGTTTTAAAAGTTGATGCTTCATGTGTGTTTTGTCGTAAGAGTATGTTATCTGGTGATCATTCTAAATGTGTTGCAAATTCTCTTTTATCTCGTCTTAAGAAACGTACATTAGGCAGAAAATCTAGGCCCACTAATGCTTCTAAATCTGTGCTAGGACTTATGCCTTGTGTAGTTTCTAAGAATGATATAGTCAACCCAGTAGTTGCGAACAATACCTCTAGGATCATGCCAACTGTTACTGAATTTGATATAAAGAAGGCTAAATCTAGTTGGAATTGGCAACGTTGGTTACAAAGGACACATAACTTTAAATGGATTCCTAAAATTGTTAACATGTGTGCTTCTAACCCAACGGAACCCACAACTTCTTCGGGTTCCACCCTTACCATTGTACCATCGTCGTCTCTTTCATGTGATGCAGGTGGTGCAAATTGTTCTCTGGATTGTTGATAGCGGATGCTCCCGACATATGACAGGCAATCTCAAACTGTTAAAAAACTTTGTCTCAAAGTTCATTGGTACTGTCAGATTCAGGAATGATCATTTCGCTGCAATTATGGGCTATGGGGACTATGTCAGTGAGAATATCGAAATAAGTCGTGTTTACTATGTTGAAGGCCTTGGTCACAATCTATTTTAAGTTGGTCAATTTTGTGATGGTGATCTGGAAGTTGCATTCATGGAGAAAACATGCTTTGTTCGTGATCTACAAGGAAATGATCTCATGTCCGGCACACGTGGAAACAGTCTATATACAATTTCAATGTCCGGCATGACCGCTTCCTCTCCCATTTGTCTACTTTCAAAGGCTGAATCGACAAAATCCTGGTTATGGCACCAACGCATGTCACATCTCAACTTCCGAACTATGACTGATCTTGCTCGCCATAAACTATTTGACGGTCTTCCAAGGTTCCGATATGCAAAAGATCACCTATGTTCCGCTTGTGAACAAGGAAAGAGAAAACGTGCACACCTCACCACCAAACCTGAACCGAGCACTGATCATGTTCTTCAACTTCTTCATATGGATTTATGTGGACCAATGCGAGTACAAACGATTAATGGGAAACGATACATACTTGTGATAGTCAATGACTTCTCCAAATGGACTTGGGTCTACTTTCTTCGAAGCAAAGATCAAGCTCCATCAATGATAATCACCTTTCTCACAAAAATTCAGGTTCAACTTCGCAACACAGTAAGAATTGTAAGAACAGATAATGGAACTGAATTCAAGAATCAAACTCTTCGTGCATACTTTGAGAAAGTTGGAATTGAACATCAAACAAGCTACATATTAGCCTCACTGTAACGCGCGGTATAAAATGAAAAACATTTGCTCGCCACAAAAGTAGACACCGGGTACCTGCCGCCGCATTGCGCGGGCACCCTACTAGTATATATATATATATATATATATATATATATATATATATATATATATATATATATATATATATATATATACAGCATAACCATTAAATATATATAAAACATGTAGCCACATGCAAACTTAATTCGATAATCCTATTAAAAAATCAATTCTAGGTTTTAATTAACACATAATTGATTACTTAATATTGGAGTCTTCCCCAATTCGACATCTATCAATTAATGAGAAAAGTTCAATACGAAACAATATTTATCTAAAGAACAAATGCTTCTATCTACACCATCCAACTCTTTTAGATCTAACGGAGCAAATTAATCTTTATTATAAATTAATAAAAAACGGAAGGGTAATTTTGTAATTACGTAACTCCACCTAACATCCCCACCCTTCATCATCTACAACAAAAAAACCAACAATCAAAATCTCACCACATAAACAAAATACAAAAACCTTAAATCCGATTCAACGGCTGCTAGATAACGACGTTCTTCCACAGATAACGACGGCTGCGAGATCCACACCTGGTAGTTAGGGCTGACGTCATCATCAGAAGATGAAGATGAGAATGTGGTTGATGAGAGTATATGATCTAATGACTCGTGAAAACAACCTTCTTGTTCTTGTTCTTGTTCATGTTCTTTATAGTTATCAGATCTGCTCATCGTTCGGGCATTCCCATCAAAGAATGAAAATGCCCGGAGTTTGGTCGGAAATGTCGCCGGGAAAATAATGGATCCGGTGAGTGTTGGGAAACGGTGTCGTTTTTTGGTTTGGGGTTTATTATGTTATGTGTGTGATGAATAGAATAGAAAGAGTGCAGAGGCGGACCTATATGTGTTCAAGGTATTTCCCGGGAACCACCTTACAGATCAAAATCGTGTAGAAAATATGTGATATATTTGGCTGGGAACTACCTTAGAATTATATCAGGACCTACCTTGGATCGAAAGATTCTAAGTTTAAGCCAAAAATATTTCAAAAACGTGAGAAATAAATCATATATGGAGAAGATGAAAAAGTTTCATCGTGACTGTTGAGGTAGGAGAAGACCTTTTTATTACAGTAGTTTATTTGTGTGGGGAAGAGTAAATCAAAGGAAACCTATTTAGAGTTATGGCTTTTTCATTTTTCTTTTAAGTTTCTACAGTAATTATCATTTTATTATTATTAATTATATTGATAACGCTCAAAATTAACATGTTTTTAGAAGCGTTATTGTTGGTTTTATGCATGGAAATTGGTCATATTTGTATATATTTGTTACTTAATCGTGGAAAAGTGTTTATACATGCAAATATAGCCAAAAGAAGGAAAAAGTGATTAAATATGAAGAAATGAAGTGATCATGCACATTTGGAGAGTTTCGAGAGAAAAGAGAAAGAAGAAAATGACGCATGGACAAAAGGATTTGATAAAGACAAGCTTTTCACACATATTTATCAAGGAAATATCAAGTTCTAATGAATAAAGTCATGGCACGAAGAAAGACAACACATGCGACGTGAATCGACAAAGAAAGGACAAAGAAACCATTTTCAGAAGGCATCCAACCGATCGGATGCAACCCGCATCCGAATCGGTTGGATATGACCATAACACCTCCATCCGATCGGATGGAGCTCAAACCGATCGGATGGATGGTGACTGCTGTTACAAGTTCGCATTTATTGGTGAATTTACTCCCCATAATCATTGGTGGTTGATCATTTCTGCATATTAACTCAGAAGGAACGTTTTTACTTGAAGGAGAAGAGTTATTAGGCTATATAATGAGTACTTAGGGTCTAGATTACATGTACCATCCATTATCTACCAAAGTGTTACATAAAACATTACTAGTTCATTTTTATATTGTTACTAAGTGTCCAGAAAGTATTGAGTTCGAATCTCAAGCTTTGGTTCGAGTTGAGAATTGTTTACTAACATTAGTGAGCAGTTTATCGAGAGTGTGGTTGCTATAGTTCCGCGTATTTTGTCATTGTAATTCTCAAGCTAGGTACACCTTGATACTTATGATGAACAATTGCTACTTTGAATTTAATGAAAGTTTTCTTGTTTACTTGTGTTTTAATATGATTGCTATGGAGTAATTTGTGATATACTTGTGTGTATGATGTGATTGGTTATGGAGTATTCTTTTAATAAAAAAGGTGATGCATGAAAACATATCAATTTTATGAGTTTGTTGAAGTAACATCTAATCTTGCTTAATTTGTTGGTAAAAACAATCTTTGGGAAAATAGGTCCGAAAGGATTTTCAACTTGTTTTTATTCCAAACATTAGTGCACGAATTAGTATGGAATATGATGCTTGACACCCATCTTATTTNTGATAACGCTCAAAATTAACATGTTTTTAGAAGCGTTATTGTTGGTTTTATGCATGGAAATTGGTCATATTTGTATATATTTGTTACTTAATCGTGGAAAAGTGTTTATACATGCAAATATAGCCAAAAGCAGGAAAAAGTTATTAAAAATGAAGAAATGAAGTGATCATGCACATTTGGAGAGTTTCGAGAGAAAAGAGAAAGAAGAAAATGATGCATGGACAAAAGGATTTGATAAAGACGAGCTTTTCACACATATTTATCAAGGAAATATCAAGTTCTAATGAATAAAGTCATGCCACGAAGAAAGACAACACATGCGACATGAATCGACAAAGAAAGGACAAAGAAACCATTTTCAGAAGGCATCCAACCGATCGGATGCAACCCGCATCCGAATCGGTTGGATCTGACCATAACACCACCATCCGATCGGATGGAGCTCAAACCGATCGGATGGATGGTGACTGCTGTTACAAGTTCGCATTTATTGGTGAATTTACTCCCCATAATCATTGGTGGTTGATCATTTCTACATATTAACTCAGAAGGAACATTTTTACTTGAAGGAGAAGAGTTATTAGGCTATATAATGAGTACTTAGGGTCTAGATTACATGTACCATCCATTATCTACCAAAGTGTTACATAAAACATTACTAGTTCATTTTTATATTGTTACTAAGTGTCCAGAAAGTATTGAGTTCGAATCTCAAGCTTTGGTTCGAGTTGGGAATTGTTTACTAACATTAGTGAGCAGTTTATCGAGAGTGTGGTTGCTATAGTTCCGCGTATTTTGTCATTGTAATTCTCAAGCTAGGTACACCTTGATACTTATGATGAACAATTGCTACTTTGAATTTAATGAAATTTTTCTTGTTTACTTGTGTTTTAATATGATTGCTATGGAGTAATTTGTGATATACTTGTGTGTATGATGTGATTGGTTATGGAGTATTCTTTTAATAAAAAAGGTGATGCATGAAAACATATCTATTTTATGAGTTTGTTGAAGTAACATCTAATCTTGCTTAATTTGTTGGTAAAAACAATCTTTGGGAAAATAGGTCCGAAAGGATTTTCAACTTGTTTTTATTCCAAAACATTAGTGCACGAATTAGTATGGAATATGATGCTTGACACCAATCTTATTTACTTGTTGAAATGGATTTGAGAATATTTCATCACGAAAAAGGACCGAAAGGATTCGTAGGAATTCATAAGAAAAGAATTGATTTTCTAAACAACCATGTGATTATAGAATTGTCATACTATCTTGATATGTCCGAAAGGAGTCATTTAGGTGATAGAATTCTTAGTGGTAGTTAAAACATGACATACATCATAGATTGATTAGCTACTCATTTTTAGTTGCGCATCATAACAAGTTTTACACCAAACTTTATATTTAAATTGCCATGATACTCCTTATGACCAATCAAGGAATTATACACAAATATATGTTTAGTTCTTATTGAGTTTCTTTTAAATTAATATTCACATAAATTAGGATTGACAACCCTTGTTTTGCAAACGATTTTCTTATTACTTAAAACANTAACAAAACGCACATCATATATCCTTCTTGTTTTTAAAGTCAATTGTCAATACTTTTCATGCATTATGTCATATCCTTTTGAAAAAGGGATAACATTTACGGAGTATTATTGTTTGCTTCTAGTTTGTTCAATTTTTTAGTTTAGGTAGTAATATTTGTTTAGTTTCTTTTAATGTTGTGTATATGCTTTTTGGAGACAATATGTCATATACTACAATACTAAAAAAATCTCATGTGATGCACCAAAAAATCTCATGAATCATATGGGATTCACAATGAATCCCTTGTGATTTCATACAGAATCCCATTGGGATTCACAATGAATCCCTTGTGATTTCATACGCAATCCCATGGGATTCACAATGAATCCCATGGGATGCACCAAAGAATCCCATAGGATTTATACCGAATCCTTTGTGATTTATCGATAAGATAAATCATACAGAATCCTGTGGGATTTTTCTGGACGGAAATTTTGAAAAAAAAAATCGTGTTTTTATGAATCTTGTGGGATTTCTTTACAAATCCCTTGGGATTTTTCTTGACGGAAATTTTGAAAAAAATTTCGTCTTTTTACGAATCCCATGGGATTTATTTACAAATCCCGTGGGATTTTTCTGGACGGAAATTAAAAAAAAAAATCGCCTTTTTACGAATCCCATTGGATTTTTTTACAAATCCTGTGGGATTTTTCTGGACGGAAATTTTGAAAAAAAAATCATGTTTTTACGAATCTTGTGGGATTTCTTTACGAATCCCATGGGATTTTTCTGGATGGAAATTTTGAAAAAAAAAAAATCATGTTTTTACGAATCCTGTGGGATTTCTTTATGAATCCCGTGGGATTTTTCTGGATGGAAATTTTGAAAAAAAAATCGTCTTTTTACGAATCCCATGGGTTTTTACGAATCCCGTGTGATTTTTCTGGACGGAAATTTTGAAAAAAAAAAATCGTCTTTTTACGAATCCCATGGGTTTTTTTACGAATCCCGTGGGATTTTTCTGGACGGAATTTTGAAAAAAAAAGTTCGTCGAAAGTATATAACAATGCATATCTATAGAAAGATAGTTTTTTTCTCGTCGCGATGGTGTATTTTTCGTAGCTTGAATATTTACCGTTTGCAAGATATGTTGTTTTTAAAAAAAAAGTGGAAAGTGGGTTTTTATATTAAATGAGCTAAAATGCCAATTTTGCCCTCCTTTTGTTATTTTTTTATTTGATCTTAGCTATTAGATGAAAGGTAGATGGATGGTTGAGATTGACTTATTTGTTTTTTAAGTGATAATTGTTTTGCATATATCTCACCTCATCAATTTATTTACATGTAAAATCTTAACAATTAAAAATATATCATTGAATCCATGCTAAACATGCATGTTTTCATGGATTCCACATAACAATTATTGCATATAGTCACAAGAACGTTTACACAAACACATAAACATGTTTCTTAGGGTTTCTAATCAAATTAAAGATCAAAAACCAAAAACCCTAAAATTTTAAAAAAAATCGATTCATATAAATTAGGTTTTTGATTTTTTACAACCCCTAAATCTAAAAACATGCATAAACCAAACAAGATTCGTTTTTTATGTGTTTTGGTAATTAATTACACATTATAACCTGGCTCTGATGCCACTGTTGGAATTATATAACATGACATATCATAAATATAAACGATAAACATCAAGTACACATGCGGAAGCGTTATAACAAGATCATATAATGCATAATTAATTAACCGAATAATAAATTGTAAACGTACCTCTTATTCTTCAATTCAAAGATCAAGAACCCTAATTAGGGTTTATAAGGATTACACGAATAACCCTTTACCGTTTTGTTATTCAATCCAAGATATAACCAACAGTGTGGTGATATCACGTTCTTGTACACACGTACTATTAACGAATTAAAGTAAATGCTAGTTTAATAATATTACACATAACTATTTTGTTTTAAATAAAAGAAAACTAATTGACTAAAGTAAATAAAATAAAACATCTAAAAAACCCTTTTGTGTTTATTGTTGTTACCGAATCCAGAAACCAAAAAGAAAAGAAAACAATATAAATAATTTTTCATGCACATGCATGTATGTTTGTTTCTGTGATGGTCGACTAACGTAAAGAAAGAAATGAAGGTTTAGATTTAATATGTGTACAAGTCTTGTAAAATAATAAATCTTAACCTTGTTTATATAGTATATGTAACTTGGAGCTCAAGTTGGATTTGGGTTGGGTTTACCCCTCCCTCACCGATCTGCCATAATCCCTCAAAGGGGATCCGAAAGCTTCTTGACTTACCAATTAGTTACATATAATTCTTTCCTTATATTCGTCTAATAGTCATTAGTCATTTTGTGTAATTAATAATTTAATATAACATTTTATATAAAATTATTAAACTTTAATTCTCATACGTAAAGTGTGCAATCCCGTGATCTCGAGTTCGATCCTAACATACAACTACTAAAATAATGTCCATTAAACTAACACGTCTAACACTCTGTTATCAAGTTTTTGAAATGAAAGAAGAGAAGAGAAGAGTTAAAAATGAGCAGATAAGAATAGAAGATGAATGAAATTAATTTTTTTTTTATCATGTTCCCGAGTTAAGAGAGAAAAGAAGAGATAACATATGATTTTACAATTATAACCTTGGTTATATATAAAAGTTATATATTTATATTAGGTTATTAAGTAATTTTATTTATTTATAGCTTCCAAATATAACTTCTCTCCAAATCATCTCACTTTTGGGAAGAAAGTTTTGGAGAGAAGTTTAACCAAAATTACACTCCTCTTCTATTCGCTTCTCTCCTAAAAAAACTCAGGAACACGAATTTATTTTGTTTTCTTCCCACTTCTTTCTCTTCATTCAAAAATAAAACTCGGAAACGCAGCGTAAGTGTTAATGACCAATACCTTAATGCTAACAATCTCCCCCTTAGGGGTGGTCACTTAACAACTCTAACTTGATGTCTTGATTCTTCGATCTTTAAGCTTGAACCTTGTATGTTGTAGCAGACTTGATATCTTTGTCGTTCCCTTTATGCCTTGTAATCTTTTATGTAATCTCTTTTCCTTGTCTTGCCATCGATCAACATCTTCAAATATTTGTTATTGACATTTTCTCCAACATACTCATACCTTTTGGTCTTTAGACTTCGATCTTTACTTATATATCTTTCAACACTTGAGCTTTGAACTTCATCTTATCTTATCTTGATTAAACTTGTACTTGATATAGTTCTTGATCTTTCAAATCATAGTCTTTAACTTGATGATGATGAATTACATGGGTATGACTATATGAGTATACCGAGTTGAAGATTGTTGATGAATGTGGTGATGATGTACGGTCTTCCTGGACGTCGGCCTTTATTAGTACCTGCAAAATAGATAACTGGATGCAAAACCAACAGATACAGATGCGGATCAAAACAAGTTGTTGATGTCGAGATGCAACACATAACTACTCTAGACGTAGCCGGATTAGTTATGACTGTAGCATCACCATCACCATCACCAACACAATACAAAACCAAATCAACCAACAATATTTGATGCAAATACCAATACCATTACCGATACTAGCGCATATTCCAATACTTACAAACCTTTAAACCCGATAACTGCTAACAAGCAAAACCCTAAATAATTAAACACAAGCTGAACACCAAAAGTCCAATCCCAGCAGCCACACCAAAAGTCCAAACGTATAAAGAAATAATAAAACAGAATCGAAAAATTCATTGTTCCATACCATTAATTCATTTAGATCCCGGCGATTTTTTTTTCGCAAATCCACATGAAGCACCAACATTCTAAACTTTTTTATTTTTATTTTTTTCTTTTCATACTTCCGATACTGTAAAACCCGAAAATTTTAAACATGTTATATACCCAAAATACCCTCTAAATTCGAACTGATGAAAAGACGATTAAAAAAAATCTAGAGAAAAGTCCAAAATACATCCTTGTGGTTTGGCCATTGCTCGCTTTACATCCTTTTTCTTTTTCTTTTTTTTTTGGCATAAAATCATCCCTGTGGTAGTAAAGTTGGCACAAAACCATCCCTCCGTTAGTAATATCAGTTAATAAGGACTAACGATGCAAATTATTTTCCGTTATCTCCTAACAAGAGTTAAAATATTTGCATCGTTAGTCCTCATTGAGTTAAAATATTTGCATCGTTAGTCCTCATTGACTATAGAGTTAAAATATTTGTATCGTTAGTCCTTATTGAGTGAAAATTTTTGCATCGTTAGTCCTTATTGAGTTAAAATATTTGCATCGTTAGTCCTCAATGAGTTAAAAACGTAAGAATAGTCAATGACATTACTATTCTCTAGATTTTTTTTGGACTTTTCTCTAGATTTTTTTTAATCGTCTTTTCATCAGTTCGAATTTAGTGGGTATTTTGGGTATATAACATGTTTAAAATTTTCGGGTTTTACAGTATCGGAAGTATGAAAAGCAAAAAATAAAAATAAAAAAGTTTAGAATGTTGGTGCTTCATGTGGATTTGCGAAAAAAAAATCGTCGGGATCCAAATGAATTAATGGTATGGAACAATGAATTTTTCGATTCTGTTTTATTATTTCTTTATACGTTTGGACTTTTGGTGTGGCTGCTGGGATTGGACTTTTGGTGTTCAGCTTGTGTTTAATTATTTAGGGTTATGCTTGTTAGCAGTTGTCGGGTTTAAAGGTTTGTAAGTATTGGAATATGCGCTAGTATCGGTAATGGTATTGGTATTTGCATCAAGTATTGTTGTTTGATTTGGTTTTGTATTGTGTTGGTGATGGTGATGGTGATGCTACAGTCATAACTAATCCGGCTACGTTAGAGTAGTTATGTGTTGCATCTCGACATCAAACCACAGGGATGTATTTTGGACTTTTCTCAAAAACCTAAGACATTACATTATATTATAACCTAAGTATTTGAAACCTTAAGACGTGAACGATGTATAATTAAACGATTAATAAAACTTATAGAAAAAAAATGACACAACTCCCTTTGGTTTAATCACTTCACGTGTTCCTTTGTTTTTAAGAATCCGGATATATCATCGCATATCATTTTACACGCCTATATTACAAGGGCTTTTTTTTTTACACTTATCTCCATCATATTGTCCACAAATAAAAAAACGTCAGACCCTTTGATTTATTCCACAGATTTGATTTATTCCACAGAGGAAAATTCAAATGCATACTCTTATTTTGGTGCAGGGACAAATCCCCACAATCCATCTATTTTGATCTAATGGTAGGGATTAACCTAAGATTAAATGGGGAAACATAAGTCCATGTTTTTTTTTTCCTTGTCTTTTTGATTATTCATTTTTTTTCCTTTTTTATTTCCTTTTTTTTCTTTTCTTTCACGCATGATTTTTTTTTAGGTGTCTCTTCTTTACAAGTTTTTTTTCTCTCTCTCTTCTCTAAATTTTTTTCTCTTCAAATCCACTTTTTTTCGCTTTCATACATTTTCGTCTGTTTTAATACATTTTCGTCCATTTTTATATGTTTTTGTCTGTTTTCGTACGTTTTTGCCCATTTTCTTACGTTTTCGCCCGTTAACGTCAGTTTTCGTACGTCTTCATATGTTTTCTTACATTTTTGTTCGTTTCCATAAGTTTTCGTCCGTTTTCATACGTTTTCGTTCGTTTTAATACATTTTCATCCGTTTTCTTTCGTTTTCGTCCATTTTCTTCATCCGTTTTCAGACGTGTTTTTACGCTTTCATACGTTTTCGCTCGTTTTCATACATATTCGTCCGTTTTCTTACGTTTTCGTTCGTTTTCATCCGTTTTCTTTTGTTTTCGTCCATTTTTCAAACGTTTTTGTCCTTTTCATACATGTTTTTACGCTTTCATACGTTTTCTTCCGTTTTCATACATTTTCATTCGTTTTCTTATGTTTTCGTCCGTTTTTAAATGTTTTTGGCAATTTCTAGACGTTTTCATATGTTTCTTAATATCACAAGTGAAATATTCTGAATATCACAAATTATATTCTGAATATCACAAGTGATATTCTGAATATCACAAGTGATATTCTGTATATCACAAGTGATATTCTGAATATCACAAGTGATTTTCTGTGATATGCAGAATATCACAAGTGATAATATGAGTACCACAAATGATATTCTAGATATTATAAGTAATATTCTGTGATATTCAAAGTATCACAAGTGATATTCTGAATATCATAAGTGATTTTCTGAATTTGACAGGTGATTTTCAACAAATGTTTTGTAACATGAAAATCACAAGTGATATTTAGAATATCACCATTGATATTCAGAAAAACTCAAGTGATATTCTGAATATCAATTGTGATATTCGAAAACGTATAAAAACGGACAAAAACGTAAAAAAAATTGGACTAATACGTATGAAAACGGACGAAGTATGAAAATGGATGAAAACATAAGAAAATCACAATTGCTATTCAGAATATCACAAGTGATATTCAGAAAATCACAAGTGATATTCTAGATATCACTGAATATCACTTGTGATATTCAGAAATCACTTGTGATATTCAGAAACGTAAGAAAATGTAAGAAAACAGACGAATACGTATGAAAACAGACAAAAACGTATGAAAGCGTAAAAACACGTATGAAAACGGACAATAACGTATGAAAAATGGACGAAAACGAAAGATTACGGATGAAAACGTTCTGAATATCACAATTGATATTCAGAATATCGCTTGTGCTTTTCTGAATATCAATGGTGATATTCTAAATATCAATTGTGATTTTCTAAATATCTATCATTTGTGATTTTTTAAATATTACTTGTGACTTTCATGTTACAAACATTTGTTAAATATCACTTGTCAAATTCAGAAAATCACTTATGATATTCAGAATATCACTCGTGATACTCTGAATATCACAGAATATTACTTATGATATCACTGAATATCATTTGTGATATTCTGAATGTCACATAAAATCACTTGTGATATTCAGAGTATTACTTCTGATATTTAGAATATCACAGAATATCACTTGTGATATTCAGAATATCACTTGTGATATCACTGAATATAATTTGTGATATTCAGAATATAATTTGTGATATTCAGAATATAATTTGTGATATCACTGAATATAATTTGAGATATTCAGAATATAATTTGTGATACTCAGAATATCACTTGTGATATTCTGAGTATCACAAGTGATATTCTGAATATCACAGAATATCACTTGTGATATTCTGAATATCACTTGTGATATTCAGAGTATAGCTTCTGATATTTAGAATATCACAGAATATCACTTGTGATATTCAGATTATAATTTGTGATATTCAGAATATCACTTGTGATATGACTGAATATAATTTGTGATATTCAGAATATCACTTGTGATATGACTGAATATAATTTGTGATATTCAGAATATCACTTGTGATATCACTGAATATCACTTGTGATATGACTGAATATAATTTGTGATATTCAGAATATCACTTGTGATATCACTGAATATCACAAGTGATATTCTGAATATCACAAGTGATATTGCAGAATATCACAAAAGATATTCAGAGTATAACTTGTGATATTTAGAAACATATGAAAACGTATGAAAACTGCCAAAAACATTAAAACCAATCCGTTTTCTTACGTTTTCGTTCGTTTTCATCCGTTTTCTTTTGTTTTCGTCCATTTTTCAAACGTTTTTGTCCTTTTCATACATGTTTTTACGCTTTCATACGTTTTCTTCCGTTTTCATACATTTTCGTTTGTTTTCTTACGTTTTCGTCCGTTTTTAAATGTTTTTGGCAATTTCTAGACGTTTTCATATGTTTCTTAATATCACAAGTGAAATATTCTGAATATCACAAATTATATTCTGAATATCACAACTGATATTCTGTATATCACAAGTGATATTCTGTATATCACAAGTGATATTCTGAATATCACAAGTGATTTTCTGTGATATGCAGAATATCACAAGTGATAATATGAGTACCACAAATGATATTCTAGATATTATAAGTAATATTCTGTGATATTCAAAGTATCACAAGTGATATTCTGAATATCATAAGTGATTTTCTGAATTTGACAGATGATTTTCAACAAATGTTTTGTAACATGAAAATCACAAGTGATATTTAGAATATCACCATTGATATTCAGAAAAACTCAAGTGATATTCTGAATATCAATTGTGATATTCGGAAACGTATAAAAACGGACAAAAACGTAAAAAAAATGGACTAATACGTATGAAAACGGACGAAGTATGAAAATGGACGAAAACATAAGAAAATCACAATTGCTATTCAGAATATCACAAGTGATATTCAGAAAATCACAAGTGATATTCTAGATATCACTGAATATCACTTGTGATATTCAGAAATCACTTGTGATATTCAGAAACGTAAGAAAATGTAAGAAAACAGACGAATACGTATGAAAACAGACAAAAACGTATGAAAGCGTAAAAACACGTATGAAAACGGACAATAACGTATGAAAAATGGACGAAAACGAAAGATTACGGATGAAAACGTTTCTGAATATCACAATTGATATTCTGAATATCACTTGTGCTTTTCTGAATATCAATGGTGATATTCTAAATATCAATTGTGATTTTCTAAATATCTATCATTTGTGATTTTCTAAATATTACTTGTGACTTTCATGTTACAAACATTTGTTAAATATCACTTGTCAAATTCAGAAAATCACTTATGATATTCAGAATATCACTTGTGATACTCTGAATATCACAGAATATTACTTATGATATCACTGAATATCACATAAAATCACTTGTGATATTCAGAGTATAACTTCTGATATTTAGAATATCACAGAATATCACTTGTGATATTCAGAATATCACTTGTGATATCACTGAATATAATTTGTGATATTCAGAATATAATTTGTGATATTCAGAATATAATTTGTGATATCACTGAATATAATTTGAGATATTCAGAATATAATTTGTGATACTCAGAATATCACTTGTGATATTCTGAGTATCACAAGTGATATTCTGAATATCACAGAATATCACTTGTGATATTCTGAATATCACTTTATATCACTTGTGATATTCAGAGTATAACTTCTGATATTTAGAATATCACAAAATATCACTTGTGATATTTAGATTATAATTTGTGATATTCAGAATATCACTTGTGATATGACTGAATATAATTTGTGATATTCAGAATATCACTTGTGATATCACTGAATATCACTTGTGATATGACTGAATATAATTTGTGATATTCAGAATATCACTTGTGATATCACTGAATATCACAAGTGATATTCTGAATATCACAAGTGATATTGCAGAATATCACAAGTGATATTCTGAATATCACAAGTGATATTGCAGAATATCACAAAAGATATTCAGAGTATAACTTGTGATATTTAGAATATCACAGAATATCACTTGTGATATTTAGAAACATATGAAAACGTATGAAAACTGCCAAAAACATTTAAAACCGGACGAAAACGAATGAAAAAATGGTCGAAAACGTAAGAAAACGAATGAAAATGTATGAAAACGGAAGAAAACGTATGAAAGTGTAAAAACATGTATGAAAAGGACAAAAACGTTTGAAAAATGGACGAAATGGAAAGAAAACGGATGAAAACGTGTGAAAATCGGAAGAAAACGGAATTTCAAGTTATTTACTAACGACCGTTAGTGTAAAGGACTAACGATGCGATGCTTAGTACATACAATAGCAAAAAATGTCAAGTTTTGTGTTACAATGAAAAAAAAAATAGTTGGCAAAATACAATGGTAAAAAGTGTCAAGTTCAATGTATTTTTTTATCATTTTCCCGNATGAACGAAAATGTAAGAAAACATATGAAAAGGTATGAAAACAGACGTTAACGGGCGAAAACGTAATAAAACGGACGAAAACGTATGAAAACGGACAAAAACGTCTGAAAATGTGCGAAAACGTAGAAAGCGAAAAAAAACGTTTATTAGGAAAAAAACATGGATAAAAAAAAACGTGTAAAAAAGACAAAAGAAAGAAGAAATAAAAAAAAAAGAACAAAAAAGAACCAAAACAAAAAAAACAAAAAAGAAAGGGATTAAGCGTGAAAAAAAAAAAAGAAAAGAAAAAAGATGAATAATAAAAAAGACAAAGAAAAAGGAAAAAAAAAAACATGGACTTATGTTTCCCATTTAATCTTAGGTTAATCCCCACCATTAGATCATACTAGATGAATGGTGGGGATTTGTCCCTTGGTATGCACTAAAATTAGAGTATGCAAAATAAAATGCCTCTTATTCCACAATTCATATGTTGCCTTGGACCGATTATATATTGCACATGTAAGACCTAAAAATTTTGAACATCTGATATACCCAAAATGCCCCTCTAATTTTAAACTTTTTAAGAGACGTTAATTATTCAAGACATTACATTTCGATGTGGACCTAAGTATTTAAAATATTAATACTTGAACATTTCGCGATATATTGAAACTTAAACCTGATGATGAGTAAAATTACAAACTTTTATATACATGTTATACATTATTAAGTTATGCACACTTGTTAAATGGTACACGCCTATAATATGAAGCATGGGCTGAATTTCTTTTTGAATGCACAAGGGAATCAGAAGTACAATCATGTCTAAATACAAGTTAACTTAAATTTGGAAGGAGTCCAATCCAATCCCATAACAATCGGCATTTCCCTCTTTTAAATCAATCACATACACGGTTTTCATAACCGGATACACACCCCCCCTGATTTTTGACGTGGATCATGTGGTAACATGGTTAGATCTTCTTCCAAGATGATGTAAAAAGCTCAAAGCTCAAGGCGACTCCAAAAGCTTGATGTCATGAACTTGATTCCATGTTCACCTTCTTGTCCAAAATAACCTGTTAAACTTGAGAAAACAATCTAGGCAAACCTCGTGTAAAATCGGCCGCAAATTCTATATATGGATATAATGCTTGTGGAATGAAAATTTTGCAGATTCCTGGAGTTAGAGATGCAGTAACTTTTATAATCCGGCAGAAAAACTAAATTTCAAAAATGTTTTATGGAATCAAAGGCTGACGCCATCAGGTTTAAACCCTGACGCCGTCAGAATTGATCTGACAGAATCCTTATGTTTAGTTTCTGGAAAATTTCTAGAAAAAACAATTACCTTAACTCCTGGAATCCTGCAAAATTTCATTATGACTCGATACAAGCATTTGACTCAAACAAATACTAATATGTATGTTCATTTTATGTTGTTGTGATTCATGTTCCATTCGTTCTTATAAACAAATTTAGATTTCCCTTTCACTTATCTTTTGCAAAATACCTTTATATGTAGTTAAGACGAAGTTAAAAACAAAATAAAGCATTTTCACAATTTTACCTTGAGACATGAATCAGTAACAACAAAAATAAAACATACATACGGAAACAAATAAAATTCAAATTAACAAACACACAAAGCAAATAAAGCTTGGGTTGCCTCCCAAGAAGCGCTTTTCTTTATTAACGAGTCTTGTAGCTAGACTCAAAGTTACTCTATCCTACGTAGGTGAGTTCCGCATCGAGGACATCCTTAGGATTGATTTTGGTTGGAAGTGTCCTATTGGTGCGTTTGGTGAGATATGTCCTCTCAAACTTCTCCCATCCGGATCATATAAATTCATCTTTATGTGCCATGATCCATCTCCTTCCTTAGGTGGCTTTTCCCAATTCCATTTATGTTTATCACCTCCGCTTTTCCACTTATTCATTGCTAGGTTAATTGGCAAAACTCCTAGGAAGTCAGTCATCTTTCTAAAAACTACGGGATCTTCAAAAGGGTCTAACTCGGTGTTCCTAGCCAAAAGTTGTTCCACCGTTTGTGTTCGGTTCACAAATTCGTCTTCTAGGTAGAATGGGCGTTGGGGTCCTATGAAGTCTCCTTCTAACCATGGTCCATATCTAGAGGGTCTCCTATGAATATCTGTTGGTTCCTCAAGGGTGTCATAGGCGTGTTTCTTAACATCATATACCGACCAAGTTTCTCCTTCTCCTACCGCTATCTTAGATTCTTTACAATCAACCATGTAGAGGACGTGGAAATCGGCTAAAATTGTCAACTTCCCTATGTGAACTACCACGTCCTTTACTACTCCTACCGGGTATGCTACACTTCCATCAGCTAAACCTATTATTACCTCGGTTTCTTCTAGCTTTCCTAGTTTGAGGGCGTGTAGAGAGGTAGTGGAAGTAAGTTAAGGCTTGATCCAAGATCGGCTAATGTGTCATAAGCCTCCGAATTACCGATCTTGTAAGGTAGGACAAATAAGCCCGGGTCGTCTAATTTCTTAGTTAGTTTGTTTCGAACGAAGGCGGTCCCCTTGTCGTCTAACTTGAGCTTCTTCTCATATTTTTCTAAGAGGGCATGGTAGTACGGAGCTCGTGCCAAAACATCAATAACCGAACGTTCAAGGCGGAGTTCCTCGAATTCTTCGTCAAGGTTTTGAATGGGTGGTGTTTCAACTATGTTGTTGACCAATTTAGTGTTGGATATCCTATTCTCATGGTCTTTTTGAGGGATTTGGGTTTGTTTGAAACACGTGCTCATGGCATTGACCGAATAATATTGCGGGCAGGAACTAGGAGACGAAACCGAAGAAATGGAGTTAACGTTTAGTTTCGGGTTCTTGACCGTGTCGCTTAGGAGGGCTCCCATCTCTCGGTCATTGAAAATTTTCAACAAGGTGTCGATCTTATTGGTCATCTCGCTTTGCCTTTGTTTGAAATCAGATTCAAACTTGGATATACGAGAGTCTTGAGATGCCATAAATTTAGACATCAATCCTTCAAAATTATTGGTACTACCATAGTTATTGGAAGGATTGTTGTTGAAAGTACGGTTTGAGGATGAACCGTTTGATTGAAAACGATTAGGTGGATTGGAAGAATTGTTTTGGGGCGTGTTTTGGTTTTGTTTCCACCTAAAGTTTGGGTGATTTTTCCAAGAGGGGTTGTAGGAATCACCGTAAGGGTTTGGCTCGGGTATGAAAGTGTACCACTTCTCTCCCGCCCCGTCGGTATGCGAGGATGCGTAATCCGCAAAAGCTTGTTCGGGGAGTTCCATGCAATCACGAGTGTCGTGGGGACCACTACATAATTCGCACGAAGAAGTGATTTTGTTCACTTGGCTTGAAGGTTTAGGAGCCTCGTAGGATTTCATGAGAAACTTGACTTGGTCTTCAAGTTCTATGATCCTACGGTCGGAAGTGCTTGAATTATTCGAAGGCAAAGATATTGCCTTGACCGTTTTATTCAAATCACGGGGATCATTCCAACTTTCGTTGTCATATAGAGCAAGATCTTCTAGGAGATCCCATGATTGTTCCGCACTTAGATCACGTAGCTTGCCACCGGCCGCTTGGTCAATGGTTTGCTTCGTGGGGATATTGATATGGTCATAGAAAATTTGGGCTTGGAGCCAAAGGTCTATGCCATGATGAGGGACTTTTTAGAGTAAGTCCGTGAATCGAGTCCATGCCTCGTAGAGGGTTTCGCCTTGACGTTGTTGGAACGCCAATATGTCATTCCTTAGATTTGTGGTTCTTCCCGGTGGGAAAAATTGAGCAAGGAAGCGAGTGGTGAGATTATCCCAAGAGGTGATGGATCCTGTGGGTAGACATTCTAGCCACTGACTAGCTTGGTCTCGCAGAGAGAATTGGAAGAGACGTAATCGGGTAGTCTCTCGAGTGTCAACAACAAGGTCTATGGAATCTACGATCTTAAGAAAGTCCTTGAGGTGTTGATTTGGATCTTCGGAACGAAGTCCATGGAATGCACATCCGCTTTGCACCAACCGGATGGTGTCGATCGCAAGGGAGACACATTGGCTCATTGGGTGAGCTCAATGGTGTTTCGATAGCCTTGGTGGCTAGGACGGGAGTATTCTCCTAAAGTACGGGCTCTAGGAGGTGGGTTTGGTTGAGGTGGGTTGTTGGGATCAAGGATATTACCACCTTCCATGATGTCGGATGGTAATGGTTACGAACAAAGACACGAAGAAAAGATAGACTAAAGAAAACCTAAAAAAATAAAAATAAAAATCTTACAAGAAAGGATTCTAATGAGTAGACCTAAGTAAAAATAAAATTTTCAACCTAAGCAATAACTATTCCCCGGCAGCGGCGCCAAAAACTTGATGCGTGGGTTTTGCAACCTTTGCACTTAGGTTTTACCTCTCAAGGGATCTTGAGAAGCTTACAACCCCCACCAGGCAGTGTACCTGACCGATGTAATATAGTGAAGTGGCAAGTACCGGGGATTGATCGTTCTCTCGGGGAATAGTGTCGTTAGGCTTGAAAAGCTACTCTAATTAGGTCTAAGAGTTGAGGGATGATTCTTTTTGTATTTTTATGTTTTATGAAAGCAGGTAAAATCTCGGTTTTTGGAAGAGTGGGCGGAATTAGTGCTAGTCAACTAACCCAAATAACTACTTTTGCAATTAAAATAAAATAACTAGAAAATTTAAAGTGGTTGTGAAACTTATATGAGAGAAATATGTGTTTACCTAGATTTCCTTACTCTCTAGTTATCTTTTATATGTTAATTGGTTTGTTGTAATTGTGTGGATGACGTGTTGTATTCCTTTAAACCATTCGTAGGGCCGTGTGTAACCACCAATAATTTTACAATTATTAAATTAATTATTACCTTCTATTTTTTATTACTTAATTTTTTTTAGTTTAAATAACGTTTAAACACTCCAATAAACCCGCGACTCATTTTTAATATTAAAATTAAATATATCGATAAGTTTTGACATTTTTATAAGTATTATATTTTTACGTTACCTGTTTTTAAATTTCGTGACTCAAGGACTTGACGCTAGTAATTACCGAGATCAAACTCTATCTTTTACACTAAATATTAAACAAAATAAGCTTAATATTTTCACATATTGCATCCTATGCCACGTTTAAGAATTCATGACCACTTTAAAATAAGTGTTTTCATTCATATACTCGTCAACTACATATATACATATTACAAATGTATGTTCCAAAATCATACAACATGCTCATTTCAAAAAATACATACGTGCACCTTTCTTTGTGTCATGCATGTAAAAATAAGCTTCGTGTTCTATCATGTATTCCTTCTATAAATACCTTCTTTGCTTTTTCCATTTTATACGAATCACATAACACTCACACACCTACTTACTAAATGAATATGGAGTCCTAATAAGAAGAGAAGCTTGTACAAAGTATCTTGAAGCTTAGAAGTTAGTTTTTTCATTTGGAAATCTCTTTGGTCCATTTTCTTTCCTAGTCGAATTCTACTATATAAGTGAGTCCCCAAAACCTTCTTGAATCTCTTTTATACTTTTTATCACTTATACATTATAAAATGACAAGGAACCAAGATGTAAACAAAGATTAAAAATAACTTTTCTTTCTTTCTTTTTGTTACCGAGAGCTCAAAACAAAACACCCTTTATACTTGTAAATTCAATTTATAACTTTAACACATATGATAAAAAGCCATTAAACAAGTAATAAACTAATAAATATGCTTAAGAGTTATAGGAATGAGCCATTTAATCTCTATGTCAAAACTATTTCATTCTTTTTCTTTTCTGTCTTTGTCGAGGAAGTAAAACAAACACCCTTTGTAAAACACTTTTGTACAAGCTTTAAACTACATGAAAGAGACACTTAAACGAGCTACTAAAACTGTTAACAAAGTATAAAAAAAACGAGTACATGAGTTTTTATAAAGATCTGAACATGTTTTTCTTCTTTTCTTTCTTGCCGCAAAACGCACCAAACACCCTTTTGCACCTCATTTTTCTACCACAAGTTAAGAGTATTAGGACCAGCCAATAAGCCCTTTTAACAAGCTACCAGGACACTTCAAAACGCCCTCATAATCTGGTCTAAAGGTTTAGGTACCACGTTTTTATTTCGGCCTATTTCTTTGTCAAGAGTCACTAAACCAAACGCTCTTTTTGTACATTTTTATTAAATACACTGTTTTAAGCCATAAGCTACTAGGAAATGACTTTCAATAAGATAAAGAACCTGTTTTCAAGCTACAAGAAAAATCCCGTAAGGTTTCGAAGTCAAAATATCATTTTCCTTTTCTTTTCTTTCTTTGTTGAGACAAGTCCAAACGCCCCCCTTTGGTTAAATTTTTAAGCCATAAGCTCAAGGCTATAAGCCAAACCTTTTAGCCACCTTAATAAGCCCTTGGTAGAGTTTATAAAACCACAAGACCCTCGCCTAAAACCCAAGACCTCGCGTCATTTTTCTTTCCTTTCTTTTGGTCGCGAGTACAAAACCAAACACACCCTTTTTAGACTTTAAAAGCCCATAAGCTGTTTTAAAAGTCAATAAGCCCTCAACAGCTTATTTATAAGCTTAATAAAACTTATTTTGATAAGCCAAAACAAGCCACGCTTCTTTCTAAATTAAAAACGCAAGATTACAAAATAAGGACTAGAAATGATACGATTTTCATGCACAAGGGTATATATTGTAAATTTCTCTAAAATATTAAGTAGAGGGACTGAAAATGTAATTTCCTGAATATTATAAGTCAAAAGGGATGATTTTGTCAACTGTCAAACTATAAGGTATAAAATGTCAATACTTGAAATTATAAAAGTATAAAGTGTAACATTTTCTAAAAAGTATTTCTAACTTGTCTTGGGTCGATTTTAGTAAAACTCAACTCACAAAGTATAATCTTTATATATATTTAGAATTTTAATTCAAAATTGTTTTAATCGGTTTTTAATACGAAATGACGAACGAGATATATATTTTCACCCGCTCAAAAATGAAATATGAAAACTATTATCATCCACTAACTTTTGAAGAAACTTAATGTTATCTTGTTTAACACTTAACCACCGACAAAACACTCGCAATACAAATATTAAAATCATATATAGTTGAATACGAATATTTAAAACTTGACATACCAACTCAGGTCGCGTGTCGGAGCCGTTTATTCACAATACTTGATTTGTTTTCCATCCAGACTACTTTACCACCGAGGTGAGTTTCATAGCCCCTGCTTTTATATGTTTTGAAATACTTTTGGGGGAGATACATGCTCAACTATTTTCATTTACTCTAAACTTTTAAGGATTACTATGAGTCATAGCCCACTTTTACTCGTTTAAATTTTCTATAATTCTTTGGGGGAGATACATGCTTAAATACTTGTTTTAAACTCAAAATATTTATACTCTTATGCTACGCTATACTTATGATACTTTTGGACAAGAATTGTAGTTACGATATGTGTCTTAATGTGTTACACTTATTCTACACTTTATTCTTAGCAACTGTTTAACTCCTGGATGGAGCCGTTGGAGAGGTATTGATAGTACTATCGGGCTGACGCCCCCACTCTAGGTCCCCGATTCATGGCCTTGGGTGAATATAATCCAGTATTCTTATGATACTTACTTATTCTAGTCACGAGGTTCAGTTTTCTGTTATGCTTTACATGAAGTGATTACATATATCGTATACGCACATGTCTTACTAATACTATATTTTAGCAGTGGATTGTAAACACACAGGTTGCAAGTTTTGTATGGGCGGGATTTGCAACTGAGTGGATTTACAGTGCATTTGCTGTGAAAACATTCTTTTCAATTTATTTTCATTAAACTCTATGAACTCACCAACTTTGTGTTGACACATTTTAGCATGTTTATCTCAGGTTAGTAAGGCGATAGAGGATGCATGGATCGTAGAATCATTTGCATGCTTGGAGATTTATGTTTTATCTTTTACCATTCGATATGCTTTAAACACTCTTATGTATTATTTTTACTTTGGAACCTTATGTAATAACTTTGTTTCAATAATTCAAATGGTAACTTTTCAAAATGTCCCATTTACAGGTCATTTTCTATGCCTTGTGCTTTATATTGAGAAGTAGCACCCCATTGACACTATCGTTCCGCTGCGATATTTTGGAGGTGTTACACCGTGTACGATCTTCCCTAACTCTATAAGCTCCTAATTCACTCCTAAGTCGAGCCGACTAAAAGCTCCTAACATGGGATCATTAGAATTCGCTCATGCATTAAATACAACCAAATAATCGTAGTACACATCCGATTCATGTTTCTTAAGACGTTCAAGCAAGTTACCATATAAGAGGTTAGCCAGTTTTCTTAAGCCTAACATCGACTTCACCCACCCACAACACTCACAAACAACCCAACAACATATAATCAATAGCTAGGTTTCATTAGTTCTAAGCAAACACAATAAAGACCTAGCCTAGCATGTTAATTGAAAGACAAGCATAAGATATAATCACACAATACATAGACATATTGAATGATTTGCAAGAGACTTATCTTCAATTAAGCATCCAAGTTTCAAGGGTGGAAAACCCTCAAAAATACAGTAGAAAAACGAGCTAGGGTTTCTTCCCAAAAGTTACACACCAATGAATAAAAATTAGACGAGTATTTATAGAATTTACAATCTGAAGGCGTCACCTTATCGGGGTGTGACGCCGTCACCTCGCCGCCAAAACTCTATTTGGATTGCTCAGATCCACTTCTGACGCCGTCCCCTTATAAATCTTTCTAGGCCGTCTCCCTTTAGCACATAACGTGACGACCTACATTTTGTAACAAGTGACGCCGTCACGTATTAAACTTCAAAATCTTTCTGGGGCGTCTAGTGTAAAAATCATCCTCCTTGTTGTCAAAGCGTGACGCCGTCACATGGTAGAGCGTGACGCCGTCAGGTACAATTCCAGCATATTTTGAGACTTTGTCATTTTCTTCACTTTTATGCTCCAAAAACGTCCAAAATGCTTCCTTTTCCAGATTTCATCTCCAAAGTACCTAAAATGACAAAAGGAACGGTTTGAGGCAATATTTGATCAAATAATTACAGATTAGGGCTTAAATGACCCCCTAAAAGCGTAACACTTTTCGCCTCATCAATTTCCCTCTTGGTTCTTAACTTGTAATTAATTTGGAAGTTGTAATGCTTAGAATTAGTCCTTTATCGTTTCTTTAGAACTGTTTTGTGAACTTTGTATTATTAATGTATTCCGTTTGCTTATGTTCTTATTTGACCCCATAATGTTACACTTTAGCCCTTTTCGGATTGGGGTGTTACAATTATGGTATCAGAGCCAGGTTTGATCGGCGGATTCAAAACCCGTAGAGCTTAGGCTTTGACCTGTGAGTATTAGGCCCACTAGGTTTTGCACCATAGGAGTTATGAAACAACCTTTGAGAATTTGCTTTAGGATTTCCACTCAAAAACTTAAGTTATGACCGATGATGATTGGGTAGACTATAGGGCATTTGTTTNCAGAGCCAGGTTTGATCGGCGGATTCAAAACCCGTAGAGCTTAGGCTTTGACCTGTGAGTATTAGGCCCACTAGGTTTTGCACCATAGGAGTTATGAAACAACCTTTGAGAATTTGCTTTAGGATTTCCACTCAAAAACTTAAGTTATGACCGATGATGATTGGGTAGACTATAGGGCATTTGTTTAAGTATCCTTGCTTCCGCATCACTCTGATTCGTGCTTTGCTTTTAGCCTTTTATGAATTTCTCCTCCCGAAGATTTGAAACTCATTATTTTGCACAACATGAGATTAGTGACCAAGTAAGTTTAGAATGAGCTGAGAATGTTGCGGTAATGTTTGACACTACATAAGCTTCATCCTTTTTTGATTTCAACTTCTGTTTCATTATTTAACCATTTAGATGTCTCTTCAATCATTCTGAGAATTTCTATGATCATGATGCGTTTGACACACTTAGTGAAATCTCTTGCTTTCGATAAGCATATTTAAGTTTTCCCTACACTGCTAGATTTTTGTCTTATCCATTCTATTCCTATGAGAAATCTTGTGGTGATTAACCACGGGAATAGGAATGTCTCCCTCATTTATGAATGATAAGATTCGCTATGTTTATCTGTCTTTCCTTGGAAAGTTAACTTCGATGTTATTCTGGTATGGATTAGTTGACAGGGCATCAAGATGCTAAATACTGTCATACTACGTCTCACCTTTGGCATTTGAACCACTCTGATTTATTTTTACCATGATTCCCGATTGTTAAATTTTTGTTATCCTTACCACCCTGGAAACTCGTGCGTTACTTTCGCGGTTGCGAAGTTTTCCTAGCATCTATTCTTGTTTCCATGGGATGAATCTCACTTGAGAGTCAATTGGCAATTAGAATTTTTCCGATGTAATCCCTGAATGAACCACCAAGATTTACAACAGGTTGTGAATTTGCTTTGACCTAGCACTGAGAGATTGTTTAGTCAAGACTCGAGGTTGAATATGATTTCCATAAAGGCATGTTTATATGATGCAAGTATTATGACGCCTGGCCAACGTAACAATAATTACAACATATAACTTGAACCTATGGGGATCATGGGATATCTTTGAGAAGTGCCTGAGAACAGTAAAAGTTTGATGAGACAGAACCCTATCCGTATAAGAACGATGTTTTGCTTGATTTTGAAACTCCATATTGAACAGCACCAGCCAAATTGAGAGAATTGGAGGAGTGGCAACCAAAAGCTATGAAATGGTTTGTTTGTCTTAGTGTATCTCTTTGGAGTGCTTCAGTTTTATTCGCAATGAAGAAGGATGAAAGTAGGAGACTTGTATTGACTTCTGAAAGTTGAACCGTATTTCTATTAGAAACCATTATTCCCTGCCTTTAATCGACAATGCATCTGATCAATTTTTGTATGCGGATTTTTTCCTTTAGATGGATTTATGGCTTAAAGTATTCTTAGAATTTCCTTTTGTATTCGTAACGGCCTCTATGATTATTAATGATGCTAATAGTATTAGCTGATGCTTTGACTATTTTATGGACGTGATTGAATTGTAACATTTCACAAACAATATCTAGGACATAATCGTAAGTATGATTCGTGTAGATTAGAGAGATAGAGAGAGAGAGAGAGATATGAGTTGGGTGTTTTCTAGAGAGAGAAAGAGATGAGAGAAAATGTTGTCTAGTAGATTAGAAGAAAAGAAAGCACCAAACCTCTCCACATGTGGAGAGGGGTATTTATAGTTCTACAAAATAAATAAGAAAAACGCCACGTATGGGCTGTGGATCAGGTATACAGTGGGTAAGAGACCCATCCTTCCTCCACGGTGTTACTTAACTAATCTAAATACTAACTAAATATTATAGGAGCTATATCAATGCTATTACATAAATGAGGTGACCGAGTCTTTACTAGGAATATTTGTATTCCTAACAATCTCCCCCTAAGCGAGGTCACCTTTGAAAGTTGAGATCGTTGTCTTCAAGCATTCTTTTGATCTTGTAGCTCGTAGTGATGATTCTTCATATTCAGCACACTTTGTACTTCAAGCAATGATCTTGTGGTTTGTGGTTCCTTTGGTATGTATGATCTTTGAGCTTTCTTTGAGATCATCAGCCACCGTAAATCTCCAAGTTCATCCTTTGTTGTATTGCCATCATGTGGAATAGTTACTTTGACCCGTCATGCTCACACTCTTCTGGAATAGGAGACTTTTCATCAGAGTTGCGGAAACGTTGTTGTTAGTCTTTTTTTCATTGATGATCTTCATTCATAATGAGTTGGCAATGTGAGCATGAGGTATGGAATGACACGATTTAGCTAGAGTTGGGTATCACCATCACCATCTTTATATGTTCCTGAAATAAGACAGTTAGCAATAAAGATAGAGAACGAATATGGCTTTGTCATTCGTTCTGCGAGGACGTACTACCCTCCGGTTTTGTGAAAAATCGACCTGTGATCAGGTAGAATCTCTTTTTAACGAAGACTCTCTTTGACAGGAATTTCCAGCTTGTAGTAATGAATCTTCCAAAGAATCCACTTTGGAATCATCATACTAAGCATGTTCTCTTACCGGAACGTCTCAAAGCAGACAGCACGATAGAGTGAATCGGTGAATTGATATTCACTGATTGATGAGAAAATGTTTTACATAAATCACTCGTCTGTCACTTGATAAACATTTTTGACACGACGAGAGTTTTGTAATTTTGAATCACATTTCCATCAAAAATACTTTTGTTTTAGAAAGAATATCCAATCAATGTTCTTGAAAGAAAGTAGATTAGCACATTGAAAGGTTTTACAAAAGCATCCGTCAATCCATATCCTGGAACAAGTTTGATTCAAGATTGAATCTCCCCATTGTTGCTTTCAAGTTGTCACTTGATCATTGATCCTAGATGGATCTCACATGTCACCTACCAAGAGCTTGAAAGATGTTCGCTCTAGAAGGATTTCCATCGTCATTGTGAATAATTGAATATCACTCAGATGTTCTGGCAATACTACAAGGATAATGCGTAGGACTCTAAATATATTCTTACTTTCCACGGTGTATTGTAACATCTCGATTTTTAATAAAGTAGTAACGGATATATTTATTATTTTAGTGGATTGAATAGAAAAGTCCCACTTTGACAGAATTAATAATATTGTTAGTGAGGACTTGTAATGTAACAATAGATGACTAACTCGGACAAGTATTATAATATTGTTTCATCACAAGGGCTATTTGTGATAAGTTGCCAAAGTAGTAGAAAAAGATCAAAAAGCCCATAAGGCTTATAACATAAACCGACTCAGGAGTTTATACTCCCTCCTGACACCACGACACAACAAGAACAGGAAAAAGAAGAACAATGTTTCTTCACCATGAAGAATTCATCAAAAATCACAATCCTTATCAAGGTTTAGCAAGGATTAACAAGAATTAATAAGGATTATCAAGGCTTGATTGGTTATGATGAATCAAGAGCTTCAAGTAGTCATTATGTTCTTCCTTAAAATTCAAGGTATGTTAATTATATGTTTAAACATGAATATAAGCTATGAGGTTATGATTAGTAAGTGTTATACATGGTTACATGATGAATTAGTGAATTATGATATAAGAGGTGATTGAATGATTGTGGGTTTATGATGGGATTATGTTAGTGATTAAGTTATGATGTTTAGGAGGTGTTTATGATGTATTTAGAAGCTAATCCAAACACCCCCTTAATGAGATTTTGAGTTATTTGATGCTAAACAAGTTGCTGAAATTTAAGCAATGATTAGTCGTGTTTGAAAAATCATATAAAATCGATGGTAGCTCGGATTGAATCATGGCTGGACTTTCTGGAAAGCCTAAAGTGTCTACTTCAGTTGATATGTTTTAAGTTTTTGCTCATTTAGTAGTTAAATTGGTATAAAATGCGATTTAGTACAGCAAGTGCTGATTCTAAAATGTGCAGCAAATCAATCTTTAAAAATTCATACCGGATAGACCGTAGCTCCGTTGGGAGCGTGCCATACCTTTTCGGAAAGGGAAAATAGTATACTTTCAAGGAAAATTAGCCTTATGACCTGTTTATGTAGTTAAGTCAGTTAGAAAGATGTATTTACAGACTACTGCAGAAAATCAGCAAACACTTTGTTTAGTGTTTTGATGATTATGACATGATGTGATGTTTTTGCAAGTCTCGGGTGATTATATGCTATGATAGTTTATGTTCTCAGCCTATATGGTTATAATTCATGTTTGGCAAGACTTGGTTAGCTTAGCCCGAGTTCGCATATTTAGTATCATGTTGACCCGTTGGGTCATATTAAGTATCAGGTAGACCTGTTGGTCATAATAAGTATGAAGTTGACCCGTTGGGTCATATTCAGTAAAATGTTGACCTATTGGTCATATTAAGTATCAAGTTGACCCGTTGGGTCATATTCAGTATCATGTCGACCTGTTGGTCATATTAAGTATCATGTTGACCCGTTGGATCATATTTAGTATCATGTTGACCTGTTGGTCATAATAAGTATCAAGTTGACCCGTTGGGTCATATTCAGTATCATGTTGACCTGTTGGTCATATTAAGTATCAAGTTGACCCGTTGGGTCATATTAAGTATCATGTTGACATGTTTGGTCATATTAAGTATCAAGTAGACCCGATTGGTCTTACTCAGTAGTATGTCGTGGCTTAACCTCAGTATTATTTATAGCGAAAACTTAGTTATATGCCATAGCGGTCTCCGCATTATGTTTATAGTAGTTCAACTTTATATTATAGTTCTGCTATATTTCAACTGTAGTATCAAGTTATAGCTCAGCCTTGATTTATGTTATGGTACAATTTTAGTAATTAATTCGATTGTAGTATCATGTCTTAATTAACCTCGTAACCATATTATTGCTTAGTTTCTATATTCAGTTTAGTCTCAGCTCCAGCTCAGTTTAGTATCATGTTGTAGTTAAGTACAAGTATTTAGCTTAACCTAATTTATATATGAATGTTATATGCGTTTAGTAATGTGTGCAAAGTGCTTTATGCACTTTTGGCCTACGATGCGTTTATATATGCATGTTAGATTCTATCAGGTATATGCTTATGAAGTTTATAAGGCACGCCAAGTATTTTATACACTTAATTAGTCAGAATGGTATTTTATGCATTACTTAATGTAATTAGTACTATAAGTACACAGTTAGTTATGTGATCACATACAGTTGTTCCAGACAAAGTTGGAACTTAGACCTCCTTAGTGGAGAATCGAGCCTTAGAATAGTAAATGTTCCAAAGTCGGAACTCAGACATCCTGTATGGATGATTAACATGTTTATATGGCTCGTCAGCTATGTATTCAGTCAGTTATGCATTTAGTCAGTATGTGCTTATGCACTCAGCCAGTATAGTACTACAAGTACTCAGTCAGTATGTGCTTATGCACTCAGCCAGTATAGTGCTATGAGTACTCAATCAGTATGTGCTCATGCACTCAGCTAGTATAATACTATAAGTACTAATTCGGTGATGAGACGAAAAGTGTTACGCTTTTAGGGGGTCATTTAAGCCCTAATTCATATAAATGTGATCAAATATTGCCCTAAATCGTTCCTTTTGTCATTTTAGGTACTTTTGAGAGGAATTCTAGAAAACATGCATATTCGGACGTTTTTGGAGCATAAAAGTGAAGAAAACGAAAAAGTCTCAAAAGATGAAGATTTACAACCTGACGGCGTCAGAAGTCACAAGGTGACGCCGTCAGAAAGTCTTGACAAAATAGTGGAAATCAATTTTCAAATGACGGGCCAGAGAAAATTTGGGATTTAACACCTTACGCCGTCAGGTGTTAGGAAAAGTAGGCCGTCAGGTTATAAATTAAAGAGTGACGGCCCAGAAGGTTTTATAAGGTGACGGCGTCAGAAGTGGATCTAGGCCATCCGAGAAAACTATTGGCGGCGAGCTGACGGCGTCAACCCTTATAACCTGACGCCGTCAGAGTGTAAAATCTATATATAGTTTTCTAATTTTCATTCATTGTGTGGAACTTTTAGGGCAAACCCTAAAGACGAATTTTCTGTACTTTTTAGGGTTTCCAACCTTTGGAACCCTCATGCTTAATTAAAGATAAGTCTTCACTTTAATTCAATCAATATGTCTATGTGTTGGTTGTCTATCTATCTTGCTTGTCTTCTAATTAACATGTGTAGCTAAATTCTCTAGTGTTTGCTTAGATCTAATGAAACCTAACTATTAATTATTGGTTAATTGATGTGTATTGTTGTTTGCTGGGATGATTGTTCCATCAATGTTAGGCTCAAGAAAACTGGCCAACCTCCTTTATGGTAACGTGCTTGAACGTCTTGGGAAACATGTAGCCAAGGCATACTAGGCTATTAAGGTAGTATTTAACGCATGAGCCACTGTTTACAACCCCTATGGTTGTGCCGTGCATGGCATAGGGCGAGATAAGAGCTCATAGAATTGGAGAGATATGTATGCCACTCCATGAGTTATTAGGAATACACCCTTCATCCACACAAGTAACACACATATCAATTAACCGGTAAAAGATAGTTAGGGAGTAATGAAATCTAAGTAAACACAATTTTCTCCATATTGTTTTCACAACCACAATAGTTTAGATATTTATTTTATTTTAATTTGCATAAAAAGTAAACTTGGGTTAGTTGATTAACAACTAATTCCGCCCTTCTTCCAAAACCGAGATTTTACTTGCTTTCATAAAAATATAAAAATACAAAAAGAATCTACCTTCCACCCTTAGACCTATTAGAGTAGCTTTTCTATCGTAACGAACACTATTCCCTGTGAGAGAACGATCAATCCCCCGTACTTACCACTATCCTATACTACATCGGTCAGGTACACTGCCTGGTGGGGTTGTAAGCCTCTTGAGTTCCCTTGAGAGGTAAAACCTGTTGTAAGGTCACAAAACCACGCATCAAGTTTTTGGCGCCGCTGCCGGGGAATAGTTATTGTTTAGGTAGAATTTTTATTTCTTTAGGTCTACTCACTAGATTCCTTTCTAGTGAGATTTTTATTTTCTTTTTCTAGGATTTTCTTTAGTCTATCTTTTTCTTCGTGTTTTTGTTCGTAATCTTTACCATCCGCCATCATGGAAGGTGGTAACATCCTTGATCCCAACAACCTAATTCAACCAAACCACCCACCACAACCAAACCAACCTCCTAGACCCCGCACCTTAGGAGAGTATTCCCGACCTAGCCACCTTGGCTATCGAAACACCATTGAGCTCACTCAAGGAGCCAATGTCACTCCCTTGCGATCCGACACCATCCGGTTGGTGCAAAGCGGATGCGCATTCCATGGACTTCGTTCCGAAGATCCAAACCAACATCTCAAGGATTTCCTAAAAATCGTAGATTCCATAGACCTTGATGTTGCAACTCGAGAGACGACCCGATTACGTCTCTTCCAATTCTCTCTACGGGACCAAGCTAGTCAATGGCTTGAGCGATGTTGATACAAAAGTTGGGCGTTCCTTGTTTCGGTTCCTTCCTTCGTATCAATTGCTTGATATTGCTTGAGACCTGCGCACCAAGAAAGAAACAAACACCGTTAGGCTTATCGAGGGATTGTCTCCCCCGATTATCCTCCGGCGTGAGAGTAAGTAATCGTAGTTTTAGGGTTTATGAGAAGAGTTAGGATCGCTTTCTGAATCGTACCTCTACGAGGGTTAGAGTTCCCTCTATTTATAGGCATGTAACCGATAAGGTTACTTGTTCCTTACTCTACGGCGTATCCGCCGATATCGGA
>LBNU01001236.1:289201-327819 GCA_014162995.1 Artemisia annua | reverse complement strand
ATAATAATAATAATAATAATAATAAAAATAATAATAATAATAATAATAATAATAATAATAATAATAATAATAATAATAATAATAAGCTTTTGTATTCAGAAAGGAGTCGGAGCACAGCTGGTGTCTAGACTCCCATCCAACTTTGTATAAGCTTCTTATGTATCTATGAAATAATATTCAAATAAAAAAAATGAAAAAATAATAATAATAATAATAATAATAATAATAATAATAATAATAATAATAATAATAATAATAATAATAATAATGACAAACAAACAAAAACATGTAAATTTGTGCGCCATTTTATTCTCCTTTGTAGCTACAACCATTTTAAGAAATAACAACACTTAGCCATAAACAATACCTATGATTCATTTGATGTCTTATTCTTAAGTAACTTGGTCTTGGTAAGTTAGTCCGCAAAAGGATCAACATGAGTTATTTCATCCATGAACGATTCGGGCTGAGGCAGTTCGACATCATCTTGTCGGCGATTAAACACCTTTTCATCCGATATGATTTCCTCATTAGTGCACGTCACTGCAGGGTCCTCTGAATTTTGCTCGCCTGCTGGTATGAACACCCTAGTATCGGGATCAGGCTCCCTATATTCTTCAGGACTGTGTGTCATTTCTTCAAATGTAAGACATGGTTCAACAGCATGGCATGGCTGCTCACGGAGGGCCAGGAGAACGAGATAACATAATTTGTGAACTAGAACCGCCAGTCACGTTTGATGATGGTAAGCCATTGCTTGTCACATGGTGTGCGACTGCATCAAGATCTTGGAGGAGGAATGAGTCACTATATATGTACCTTGGAATAAAGGAGATGTTTTGCTTATATATAATCTAGCAGTACGTGCTTCATTCTCGTAGACTAATACTTACTTTGCAAGTTAACACTCGTCGTGCATTGGTGTCTATACGCAAATGAAGCGGAATCACATTGATGTTTCAAGTATTAGGATTAATAACATTTTGTTTAAGGCGACTTTTGTGATCAACTTCAAATGTAAGATATGCTTCATGGAAACCTTTATTGACAACTTGAGTCCCACATTGTTTAAATAAAAGAAACAATACTTGTTTATATACCGCAATGTGTATAGACCAAGTAAGTTTGGACTAACATAAAGTGTCCTTCATTTAGCAGATGACATTGATTAAGCTTATCAATGTCGTTTCTAGAATCGGAAACTTCATATGAACTCTTGAATTTTTTAAAGTTAAACAAAATGTATACTTTTTAAACAAGGAGTCCAAACCTTTCCCGTATAGATTTAAGTCTCTTTCTTTATGCATAGATACTAGTAAGTAGTAGAAAATTTCGGAAGTTAAATGATATCTGTTTATAGAAATAGAAAAAGGATCAAAATAACATATCAAAACATGCATGAGAGTGACTGAGCAAATAGTCAAATACTAATCTTGAACAAAAGTTCTGTTTTTGTATGTCAGAACTTTAAACAATGAAAATACGAAATCCAATTTGGGCGTAACTAGTAACTATTTAATATAGATTTTGTTAGCCCATAATATGTTGTGTAGTTAGTTGTAACGGGCTCAAGCCCGAGTCTAGAATATTCGGTAATCTCCTATTTATGTGTATCAATCAAAATCAATCATTCAATAATAACATCGATCATGGTATCACAGCCTCATTAACCGATCCTCCAAAATAAAACCCTAAACCGTAAAAAGTGCCTACCGTTCCTTCGCTCCTCTAAAACAAAATCGTGTACCAATCTTTTTGTTTTTGTTTTCTTGTTATTGTGTGTTGGTGATTTGTGCTAAGGTCACAAATCCACACCCGCTGCTGTGGTGATTCGTGCTTAGGTCACGGTCCAGGTTTGTTATCTTGTTCCCTACTGTTACATACTGAGTGGTTCCATATCGCCAAAGAAACCCTTGTTCAACAAAGAAACACTATTGTTACATCTATATTTGAATTAAAGAAAAATCTTTTTTTGTGTGTGTCGTCTATTTGAATTAAAGAAAACAAAAGGAGTTGTTTTATTTATTGGTGATCTTTAGTTAGTGGGTCGGTGCATTGTGTGATTGGATACATTGTTGCCACCCCTTTTTATTGGATATTGGATCTGATAGTTAAATTTGAGATTGGTTTTTAACGATGCAAACTGTGGCTTTCGGGAACACACCGGGTTTTTATACTGTGCAACTTAATCCAACATCCGGCCCAACAGTTACCCAATAGTCAACTTCAGTGGGTTTGGCCCAACAGCCCGTGACTACCGGACAGTACACTTCCATTGAGGTACCAAGACATGCGACTCATTTACCTTATGCGTTTAGCACTATGTCACTTCCGGATCCTACTACGGGTGCTTGGAATATGGATACAGGTGCGAGCTCACATCTAAATGCATCTGTTAATAGTCTTAGTAACATTTTTAATACTTGCATGTATCCATCTGTCTCGGTTGGTGACGGGCATAACATTCCGGTCACCAATACGGGTCGTAGCATTTTGCCTACTCCTTCTCGACCCCTTTACTTAAATAACGTCCTTATTACCCCTCATATTGTCAAAAATCTTATATCTGTCCGTCAATTTATTTGTGACAATAATTGCACTATCGAGTTTGATCCTTTTGGTTTTTCCGTCAAGGATTTCATGACGCGTCGGGTGCTTCTCCGATGTGACAGCACGGGCGACCTTTACCCTGTCACGGACCCATGTCCTATTCCCCAAGCTCTTCTTGTCAGTCAACATACGTGGCATCAGCGACTTGGGCATCCAGGGAGCGAAGTGCTACGCCGTCTCGTCTCAAATAATTTTATATCTTGTAATAAGGAGAAGCCACCCGTGCTTTGTCATGCTTGCCAACTTGGCAAACACATTCGACTTCCATTTGTCAGTTCCGATACTATTGTTAATACATGTTTTGACATTATTCATTCTGATGTATGGACTTCACCGATTTCGAGCCTCTCGGTTTTTAAATATTATGTTTTGTTTTTGGATCACTATTCTCATTTTGTTTGGGTCTACCCATTGATAAACAAATCTGATGTATTATCAAAATTTGTTCTTTTTCGCAAATACGTTCACACTCAATTTAAGTGTGAAATCAAATCGTTTCAGTGCGACCATGGCGGTGAATTTGATAACCGCACCCTACATAAACTTTTTGCCGACAATGGCATTCAGTTTCGTTTCTCATGCCCCAAGACATCTCAACAAAATGGGAAGTCAGAACGGATGATTCGCACCATCAACAACCTCATTCGAACCCTACTTTTCCAGGCCAACCTTCCACCAACCTTTTGGGTTGAAGCTTTAAACATGGCTGTCCATTTAATCAACTTCTTACCTTCCACAGCTATTGCCAACGACATCCCGTATACCCGATTGTTTGGCCAAAACCCGGATTATAGCCTTATACGCACATTTGGCTGCTTATGTTACCCCCACTTATATCCTAACCACAAACTTGAACCACGCGCCACACCTTCCATCTACTTGGGACAAGCTTCAAATCATCGTGGATATCATTGCCTTGACTTAAACACCAATAAAATAATCATTTCTCGCCATGTAACCTTTGATGAAACTGTTTTTCCATATGGCACCCCTAAACCAACGTCGGCACCCAAATACAATTTCTTGGATGACTCACCAGATATAAATCCTCCATTCATTCCATCCACCCCCGTTGTGCAACCCACTGTGCCTCAACCGCCAAACGAGCCAACCACACCAATTACCACCAGTCCTAATACAACCCAACATCACGAAACCCATGACCCATTACCATTCCCATCACCACCCGCCACCCAACAACAGACACCAAATACATCACCACCCTCCACCCAACAACAGACACCAAATACATCACCACCCTCGCACCGACAACAACATATTATCCCAAATCCTCCTAATAACCCAAACCCTGTCTCAATTCATCCCATGGTCACACGATTTCGTGTCGGGACTAATCGTCCTACTGAGCGTCTTAGTATGCATGTGTCCTCAATCTCACCTCTACCCAAAACATATCGTCAAGCTTTCACTAATCCCAATTGGAAAAATGCTATGCATGATGAATACACTGCGCTTATTAAAAATGAAACTTGGACTCTTGTGCCTAAACCCGAATATACAAACATCATTCGCTCTATGTGGCTATTTCGCCATAAGTATTTGGCCGATGGCACTCTTAGTCGCTATAAGGCCCGTCTTGTGGCTAATGGTAGCAATCAATTAGAAGGGGTTGATGTGGATGAAACTTTCAGTCCGGTGGTTAAACCGGGCACTATCAGGACGGTACTGAGCTTAGCTACTTCTCGACATTGGCCGATCCATCAACTTGATGTTAAAAATGCTTTCTTGCATGGTGACCTATCAGAGACTGTTTATATGCATCAACCCCCCGGGTTTCGGGATCCTGCACATCCGGATTATGTCTGCTTATTACAGAGGTCTCTGTACGGGCTCAAGCAAGCTCCTAGAGCATGGTTTCAGCGCTTTGCTTCCTAAATTACTCGGGTTGGGTTTAGTCATAGCCGTTGTGACTCATCATTATTCATTTTTAGACAGGGGACAGATACTGCTTACCTTTTGCTATATGTTGATGATATTGTTCTCACTGCTTCTTCTGAGACTTTGTTACAGAAGATCATTCATTCCTTACATCAGGAGTTCTCCATGACAGACCTGGGTCCTCTCAACTATTTTTTGGGTATTTCAGTTACTCGAGACTCTTCAGGGTTATTTCTCTCTCAGAAGAAGTATGCTATGGAGGTTTTAGAGAGAGCACATATGGTTTCTTGTAATCCTTGCAGGACTCCTGTCGATACTGACTCTAAACTCGGGGATGATGGTGACCCGGTATCTGATCCGACTTTATATCGGAGTCTTGCAGGTTCTCTACAGTATCTCACATTTACCAGACCTGATATATCTTATGCAGTTCAGCAGGTTTGTCTACATATGCATGATCCTCGTGAGCCACATTTCTCCGCTCTTAAGAGGATATTGAGGTACATTAAGGGTACTCTGGACTATGGCCTACAGTTGTTTTCTTCCTCTACAACAGACTTGGTTGCATATTCTGATGCTGATTGGGCTGGTTGCCCCACCACAAGACGCTCGACGTTTGGGTATTGTGTATTTCTTGGCAACAATCTACTCTCATGGTCCGCTAAGCGTCAACCAACGCTCTCTCGTTCCAGTGCAGAGGCAGAATATCGTGGGGTTGCCAATGCTGTTGCAGAAACTTGTTGGTTACGGAATTTACTTCGCGAGCTACACACGCCTTTGTCTTCCGCTACTCTTGTTTACTGTGATAATGTGAGTGCTGTCTACTTATCTTGTAATCCAGTTCAACACCAGCGTACAAAGCACATAGAGATTGACATACATTTTGTTCGAGACTTGGTTGCTACCGGTCAGGTTCGGGTTCTTCATGTCCCTTCCCGCTATCAGTATGCAGACATTTTCACGAAAGGATTGCCCTCTGCTCTATTTGAGGAATTTCGCTCCAGTCTGAGCGTCCGATGTCCTCCCGCTCCAACTGCGGGGGAGTATTAGACCGAATATCTCTTTAAGTATTTCCTTCTTTATGTTGTAAATTAAGTCCAATCTATTAGCTTAATTAGTGGGATTGGTAGCTGTTACGTAGGGGATTATCCACTTTCCCTAGTTATGTATCTTGTAACATCTTTATATTCTGTATTCTTGCATTGAGATAAAGACAATTAAAAGAATACAATTCATATTTATCATGTCTGTCTTCAATTCCAACCATGTATACTCATTAATTAGTTTCGCTTTTTCCGCTTATCACGTAATATTTAAAAATTATCTAAAATCTATTTATTTATTGTTTTTAAAAATATCCATGAATTTTACGAATATTTTAGCTGATGCATGTAATATACATGACGGGTTAACACTTTTGAAACAAATTATCCAAAGTCAAATTTTATATACCGGCGTAATAAAGGTAAAAGATTTTTTGCATTAAACGTTATGGAGTATGAAATACAAAATGTAACCTTCAGGACAATGACTTAAAGGGATTATCAATACCTCTCATAAAATTACATGTCAACTCTTGGTTATTAGTTAATTTAGTTTTTCATTTATAAAAGGCAAAAAATAAAAATAAAAATATAAAAAAATATTAAAAAAAAAATCAAAACAATTTATTTTATAATGATTTCTTTTAAATTTTTAAATCGGCAGAAAACATCAATTTCGTACATAATGTTTTGGGATTGACCATTTATTAACGACTAGTCTTAAACAATGTTAGGTAGTTTTTTGCTAGCCAAAAAGAGTTAAGAGTTAAAACTAAAACATGAATTTGATGTAACAGTGATTTGACTTAATTAGTAGATAAAGTAGAAAAAACAAAATAAAAAATTATTTATATCACATTGTAGAGGTAAAACTAACTTCGTGCCCTGAATGTTACAATGTAAGAAGTTATTAGAATGTATCCTTGTTCATTAGAAACAATAGTACTGTCATGTGGTTAATCTAAAGAATTTTACTTTAAGTTACTTAGTGATGTTGTTATTTACTTAGACGATTAAGTTACTTAGTGGTGTTGTTATTTACTTAGACGAATATTCACGTATGACGACGACGGTGTATAGTAGCGTTAATTTATGTGTATACATAGGTGTGGAGTGAGTGATGGTGAAAAAAGTTAGTGATTTCAAATGTAATTAAGTATTTAAATTGGTATTAGCTTTTTATAAATAAAAGTATTTTAGTCTAATAATATTACTTATTTTTTAAGTTTTAAGTTTTAAACAAATATGCTTTCTCTTTATATGTGATATAGATAGATATAAATTATGACTTATGTTAATTTTTTTTTATATAAAGGAATTTACTTAAAGTTGCTTAGTGATATTGTTATCTATTATGACTTATGTTACTTTTTATATATATAAATATATAAATGACTTTTTACAAATTAAAATATATATACACCATGTTAAAGATCTATAGCTCAAAATGTTAGTAAAGCAAACAATTCAAAGGAAACAAAATATATAATTGATGTAGGGTATAAAAGGAGTACATGGCACAAAATTTTTGACCAAAACATCATTTGGATGTTTTTGTAAGAAATCAAATTGATTTTTTCTGGCTGTATTCTCTAAAAAATCCTTATTTTTAAATAATAATTCTTTTAAAATGATACAACGTGTTCTCACGTGTATGAGATTTGTCATTTTCTTTTAGGGTGCTACGTCAATTTAACAAAGTTTTGGGTGTGCCTTTACAAACTTTCTTTTTAAGGAATACTACTCTTTTCAAGGTATATCACCTTTTTTCTTTCACCAACCAATTCTATCACTAGTTTTGTTACAGAATTCTGCCAAATTTATCACATATTTCACTTAACTTAACATTTGATAAAGAAAGCTTAACCCTCAATTTGTCAACATAGTATTGTGGTACATTAACTTAACGTTGTGGTTGTATGGGCAGTGTATTACTTTACATAGGTTAATGCAACAATACTTGTTCGTCTCTCTGTAAATCAAATCTGTTTTCTTGTATAATCACAAATATAGACTTGATTGCTAGTATGGTTACCTATGTGCACATTAGCTGTTAATACTTCGAGAACTCAATTTCCATTTATCTATTTCTAGGAAAATGGTACTCAGCAGTCTTCAAGACTTCAAGTAAATATACGTATTTCTTTATCATAACCATAAACTAGTTGATAAAAGACAATATAACGTGGGTGATATAATAATCGCTCAAATGTGGGTGGTGTACTTGTGTTAGGTTGCAAACAACCATGATCCCTAAAAAAAGACTTCACCTTGTTCGTTTCTATGTGTGATGATAAGCTCCAAACCTTTTAATAGTCGGCAAAAAGATCGAGAACCCAATCCATCCAAGCGAGGTACGGGGAGGTGGAATGTAGACGGATTACACCCCCACCTTTGGGTAAACCCGAGAGTAGGGAGAATGTTTCCATGAAAAATCTAGACGTAATCAATAGGAAAAGCCCAAAAAGAATTTACATTTACAAAAAAAGAAAGAAAAAAAAAAGTTTAGAGTTCAACTGTTTACCAAGCAACTCTGAATACAATAATGCCGCGCTAGTGTTGGCAACACTGCCAAAAGAAAATCGTCAACGCATCAACCCAACACCGTTTCAGCATGAAACAAAATTCACCAATATCAACCCGAACCTGTTCATATATCATAAATTAGCCCAGCCCATTCACTACGCCACACATCTAACAATAAACAGTTAAATGCCATCGATTATACAAGGCAAAATAAAGTGCACACCCTGACCATTCTCCTTTTCATTTCTTTATGGAACACGATATAACATGATACAAAGCCAACAAAAAAGGGTACAAATTTTCACACGTCAAAAGTTTTAAACGAAAGTTTTTTTAGGAACTAGAAAAACCTTGAGAGCTAACTAATGCAACCTTGTCAACTCTTCTACTCTCTTCACGCAGGGACGGAGCCAGAAACAAATATGACCGGGTGCACAATTTTTTTTTGAGCCGTAATATAATAGAGTTAAAAAGTGGATTAAAACGAAGATTTTTTATTTGCAAGTATACCAACTATATAATACTAGAGACTCATTTTGATGGACCGGGTGCATTTATGATACATCTAGAAAAAATTGATATTTTTTTCAAAAATTAACACTATATCGAGAAAATCCATAGGGTGCATGTGCACCCGCGGGCACCCCCTTGGCTCCGTCCCTGTCTTCACGAGTTCCTCAACTAAACATTCATCGTTTTTGAGATTTCTTCCATTCTACTCCTTCCAAGATCAAGGAACGACTCTATTAAATCACCATCCAAGAAATTTCTCGAGTCAACAGTTTTCTTCTCACTATAAAACGATCTCCATTGCTCATGACTCAACCCTCCAACACCTTTTATAACCTTTCTCAAATTTGTTTGAAGTTTTTCTTGAAGTCAAGAAGATCTAAAATCTCCGTCTTATTTGTATGAGGAAAGAAGTTGGACTAATTATTTGTTTACTGCTATAATTCCTGCCTTAAGGGGTGTTTGGATCTTTGGATAACAGTGGTTATAAGTCAAAATTTGTTATTGTTCTTGTTTCAGGCCATTACAATGATGTGATACCTTGTAACTTGGAGTTCTAACTGGTATGGTTGTAGCTATATAGGAGGCCTAACTGGTATGAATGTACCATAAACTAGGGTTCTCATTGTGTAGGGTAAATGGTCTTGGAGGATGGTGTATGATGAATGAAATAGAGAGGCGTGAAAGTTGAACCTTCTTGGTCCATTCAATACATCATCACAGGAGGTAATGGATGGTCATCATGGAGGGAGTGTGTTCACAAACAACTGAAGCCTTCCATTGAGAGGGAAATGTAGATTGTTTTGCAGAGCCCCCCTCCCCCCCCAATGCATGGGTTATGGGTGTCTTGTGATGCCACTCCATATCTACCTTGCTACTGTGGTGACAGGTTGAGTGGTTTGATAGATTGGAGTTGTGGAAATGTAGCTAGATGGTAGGTGCTTTTAAAGGTGAATTGAGATATAGAGTATGGTTGTGAAAAAATGGGTAAGAATGGTAAGATGTAGTCTGATTTACTCTGTTCTAATTACAAAGGTCTGTTTGATCAGATAGTATGTAGTAGTGACTGGTATCAAATAGCATTGTTTAGGTTGTTTAGTTCAATTCTGTATTAGATTTGGTAAGTGTCCAAATCTTGTTCTCTTATTCTTATGCTGTAAATCTTTTGGAAATTAATATTATTCTTTCACCTTTGGAAAAAAAGAAAAAGAAAAAAAAAAAAGTTTTTTTTCAACTTTTTGAAAGGTGTTATTGACCATTTTGTCAATTGAATTGATTAATTAATGTGATCATGAGGGGTTTTGGGCCGGTGCACCATCAATAACCGAGTCGGGCCCAACCCACTAAGGGGCACTAAAATTTTTTATACCCATTATATGAACTAAGCCCAACCAACCTTTTTTTTTAAATTTTTTAATTTTTTTATTTTGTAGAAGTAATACTTTTGTTGCAAGAATAATTTTTGTTCGTATTTTTGCCTTTTCGTACTTGATTATGGTCTATGGATATTATAATTTAGGGGCACTTTTTTTTTCTTCATGCCGGGCATAATTTTTTTTGACGTTCTCAGCACCGCCCCTGAATGTGATATACTGTTATAATTGAGTATTTAAAAGTCATTTCGGCTAAAATTATAACTGATAATCGTTTTTGAAAATCCAAAAAAACTTTATATTGCTGAAAAAATAACTTCTATATATTAAATTAAAAAAATAAATAAAAAATTAAGTACCTAAATACATAATTAATGATTTGCCTTTGAGTTATGATTGGGAGACCTAAAGATATGTCTAAACATGTGCCTAAACCTGTGTGTCATCATCCTGATGGTTGTAGCTAAAGGACCCATTTTCTTACAAACCGTCAGGATTATGCCACATACGTTTAGGCCTAAATTCAGGCACATCTGTTGGGTCTCCAAATCATTTTCCTTTGCCTTTTATAGTAACCCGAAGAAGCAAAACATTAGCGCGTGAACTCACACTCACACTCACACTTATAAATACACCTCCCAAACAAACTCATTCGCGCCAATTCATTTTTCCCCAATTCCTCTCACACACAAAATATCTAGGGCTCCTAACAACCTCTCCACCAATCGCTCACACCTTCATTCATCCGTACAATTCAGTTACATTTCCGATCACCGGAGCACAATTCAGTTACATTTCCGATCACCGGAGCACAATTCAGTTACATTTCCGATCACCGGAGCACAGTTCAGTTACATTTCCGATCACCGAACCACCGGTGATAAATAACCTAATCATTCACCGGTAGAATTTATCCGATTTGACGAAATGAGTAAACTAGTAGGTTTATCAGGCTTGAGAAGCCTCGATCAGTTTAAGTCGACGTAAGGATCGGCTTCGAGTAGCGGTGGCGCGAAAGCGTTTCAGTTCTCGTCGGCGCGGCAACCGGCTGCGGCGTATTCTAATTCGTCCGGAAGTTTCGCTAGTTTGATGCTTACTGCAGGTTATTGTTGATGCCGATTGATTTTAGTGTTTTAGTTATGATGAATTTTTTGTTTGTTGATGTTGATTATGTGTTTTGTGTATTTGTAGATAAATTGGTGAAAGAGCAAGCTTTGGCGAAAACTGATCTCGAATTGGCGGTATGACGAACTTATTTTTATCGTTTATGTTTTTATTCGTCTATTACGATATATTTTGATTGCTGTAGGTGCGCGTTTATAAGTATATTGTAGTTATGTTATTGTGTTGTAAAATACGAAAATATGTAGAGGCAAACCGAGACAGTCTATCTGTATGATGAACTAATTTCTAGTTTAGGTGTATCGATGCCTATTTATCTGTTCTAATTTCTGTAGATGCACTTTTATAAGTATATTTGTAGTCATTATGTTGTGCTATCTGTATAATTGGCTGTGCTTATGGAAGCGTGTAGGAGCAAAACAATTGTATTAAGTTACTGTGCGTTTATAGTTAGATATTGTTTGAGGTGTTCTGTAGTTAGAGTCCAGTTGGATGAGTAGATCGTTGATTATTTAGGAAAGTTGACTGGTTGAAGTAGAAAACTAAAGTGTAAAAGTGTGGGCATATGTGTGAATGTATGTATGCCTGTAGGATTTGTGTTCTTTGAGAAATTGCTTAACAAAAAGAATGCTTTCAAAATTTAACGTCAACATACGGGAGAGGAGATATAAGTATGTATTAGATACGACAGTAGTGTGCAGAGCCCTAAAGCAGGAAATAACTTGTGTAAAACTTGGATTTCTGTTACTGAATGTGTTGTTAGATAGTCTAGATTTGGAAACGTGTAGAAGCAAACTCAGAGACTACCTGAAAATCGTATCAAGTTCAACTGTAATGTAGTTAGATGTTACTCGAGCAGTCTAGCTGTTTGGTAGTTGAGTCCAGTTGGATGAGTGGATTGCTGAATGTTTTATTTTTAGGAATTTATAGGTTGATGTAGAATACTAAAGCATAGTAGTACGGGCATATGTATGTTGGTGTGCATGTTTAGTGTCCTTTGAGAAAGAATTTACGAAACATAACGTTGACAGGGGGGAAGATATAAACTATGCAGGAGAATGCTCTACACAGGACATTAGTGTAGAGCCTAAAGTAGGAAATAAATGGCTTGAATCTTGGAATTGCGAAACTGAATGGCTTGCTAGATAATCTAGATATGTAAAAGGTGTAGAAGCAAAAATAAGAGACTCTACCGATAATTGTATCGAGTTACCGTGTCTTTATTGTTACATAAAACTTGAGCTGTTTTGTAGAAAATACAGTTGGATGAGTAGACAATTGATTATTTTTAGGGATGTTGAAGGTCGTAGTAGAATACTAAAGCGTAGTAGTGTGGGCATATGTATGTCTGAAATATGTATGTATGCATGCATGGGTGTAATATCTGAGTCCTTTAACGGAATTGCTTAACAAAAGGAATGTTTTCAAATTACAATGTCAGTATACAGGGTATAAGATATACATATGCAGGGAGTATGCTTTAGATATGACAGTAGTGTATAGAGCCTAAAGCAGGAAATAACTGGCGTAAAACTTAGAATTCTGAAACTGAATGTGTTGTTAGATAGTCTAGATATGGAAATGTGTTGAAACAAACTAAGAGACTCTACCTAATAATCATATCCTGTTCAAGTGTATTGGTAAGTACATATTACTAGAGCTGTTTGGTAGTTAGAGTCGACTCTACCTAATAATCATATCCTGTTCAAGTGTATTGGTAAGTACATATTACTAGAGCTGTTTGGTAGTTAGAGTCCAGTTGGATGAGCGGATTGTTGATTATCTTATATTAGGAACATTGAAGGTTGAAGTAGAATACTAAAGCATAGTAGTGTGGGAAAATATATGTCTGGATGTATGTATGTGTGTGTGTTCTGTGTCCTTTGAGAAATTTATTTACAAAATGAATTTCTCAAAATATAACTAAAACTTGGAATTGCGAAACTGAATGTCATGTTAGATAGTCTAGGTATGGAAAAGTGCAGAAGCAAAACCAGGTGATTCTACCTGATAAATGTATTGAGTTACTGTTTATTTGTAGTTACATAAAACTCGAGCTGTTCTGTAGTTAGTCATGTTGGATGAGTAGATAGTTGATTATTGTTAGGGATGTTGAAGGTCGTAGTAAAATAATTAAGCATAGTGTGAAATATGCTGATGCATGTATGTGTGTTATTTGAGAAATGCTCATCAAATAGCACATTAAAAAGACAAGGTAAATATACAGAATTGAAGTTATAAGTATGCAGGGAATATGCGATTATGCTCAATATACAAGATTAGTGTAAAGCGTAAAGCAGAAAATAGTTGGCTAAAAACACCTTGACGGGAACCTCGAAACTGATTATCTTGTTAGATAACTAGATAGTGTTACTGCTGGTTTATTTAGCTTTAAAGGCTCTTCTGTCCTTTTCTGTATATTTTTACGCATCTTTTAATACAATGCCATATGTATGTATATTCTAGTATAATGCTATGTTACATGTAAGTAAGTGCACGTATAAGATGGAAACTTTTAGAAGCAACCAAGAGACTGTACCTGATAATTGTTTCGAGTTACTGTGTATTTGTAGTTACATATTACGTGAGCTGTTCCGTAGTTAGAGTCCAGTAGTAGTATGGGCATATGCATGTGTGAATGTATGTAGGTGTTTAAAAAATAAAATACCAACGGGTGGAGTTTTATTAAAAGACAACGTAAATATGCAGATTGTAGATATAAGTTTTCATGAAGTATGCGCAGATAGTGTTACCAATGGGGTTTCCTGTCTTAAAAAAGACTTCTGCTTATTTCTGCACGAATCGCTCTATAGGCAGCAGCTGAGATAGTGTAACACCTTTGTGTTCCTGACCAATGCTTTAAATTTCCATTACGTCAAACTTACTTTAGGTAGAAGGCACCATTCATCCAACCAAGAATAATTGGTTATATTTTCGAAAGGCCAAAGGACAGAACATTAATAAGACACCCAAATGTTTTTGCACTAGCATCTGTTAGAAATAAAGTGAACAATTAAAAACTTGAACATCCGTGTTAGGGNCCTGAACACTTTTCTTTACAAGCACAATAGCCTCGTCATTGGTATGCATATTGCTTGTGCTTATGTTGGTGTATTGGATCTGAGACCTATTCTTGATATATAAATTGCAATGGATGCAGAATTCGAAACTGCTGAAGCTATCTGAGCAGATTCGTGCACTGGAAGAAAAGTTGCAAAATGCGTATAATGAAAATGCAAAGCTTAAAGTGAAGCATAAAGAAGACAAGAAACATTTGACAGAACTAGAGTCAAAATTCGCATCTACACAGAACATATGTGATCAACTTACTGAAACCTTACAAACTCTAGCTTATCAGGTTCAGGATGGTAAGAGGTTTATTGTTGATCCACCGAGTTTTACATAATGAGATAACCATGTACATACTGATCATGGTTCTGCTTCTGCAGCTGAGAATGACAAAGTCTTTTTCACAAATAAGTTGTCTGAAACATCAGCTGAACTTGACAATCTACATGGACAAATGAAGTCTTTGTCTCTAAGGGTGGAATCATCAGAAGAAACAATCAGGAATCGTAAGTTAAATCTTCCTGAAATAAGGTTCATCATATTGGTAACCAATAGGGTCTGCATTTTTCCGAATCTGGTTTAATTCTTGAATGTGTGGGGTGACAAAGAATTGATGGAACTTGGTGTTGACAAGGAAAATGTCCATAGACAACTTAGAAAAGAACACTGCAAAGTTTTAAATCTCGTCAATGAAAAAGGTATTGCTTACTTTAAATATAGGATCCACAAGTATGTTCTGTCATTCCTCTTGTTGCAGATTGAATCTATACTAGAAATATTAGGAGACAACATAAATTGTACATGTTTGGTAGAACTTTATTAAGTCATTTTCGCTTTTAAAAAGTGCTTAGTTTTGATTCATTGATAGGCCCTATAAATGTGATGTGTGCTCTACCTTGCAGATGTGAGGAAAGTACATAAAACTACCTGAGCTCACTGTTTAACGTTTGCTTGTCTTAGATAGAGAATGACATTCTGGATTCATTTTTGTGACCTATTTATATTGGTTTCCAAACGCTTGTAATGATATATGTATATTGGTTTCCAAACGCTTGCTGATTCAGAAGTAATCAAGTTTTTCTTAGTAACCCTGCAATTGTAGCTATCTTTTTTCTAAAGTTTTTAAAAATCGAATACAATTCGAGTCTAATTTATATGGATTTCTCTTTCTGTTGGTGACATATACATAAAGATTTCTGATTGTGCCATCTAATTTTGATAATATTTTGCAGATAGTCTGGTCAAGAACTTTGAAGAAACTGTTGCTTGTAATGAATCGACCGTGGAGAGTTTGAACTCTAAATTAAGCAAGTTAGAACTTGAGCTAATATCAAAGGACGACAGGCTAAAGGATATGCAAGAATTGAGTGAAAAAAAGGAGAAAGTAAATGGTGATCTTAGAGCCAGTAACAAAAAGTTTGCCGAGCATTTAGACAAAGCATTGGAGGAGATCCTGAGCCTTGAAAATTTTGTGAAGATGATGAGTTGATGACTGTTAAGCTGACAGATTTGGATAGACAGAGTCTATCCTTTCGGGAGAAGTTTGTCAAACTCAATGATTTATTTTCTTCTTGCTTTGAATTGGTAAAAGAGGAACAGAAGCTTGCAATACTAAAGGCACAGCAGAGTTTTGATTCGCTTCATGGTCAACTCTTGAATGTCACATCAGAAAAAGATTCTTTACATTCGGCCAATCAAGAGTTGAATAAGATCAGCGAGGTCCAGAATGATCAAAAAGTCACAATGGCCCAGCATGCAGAAGAATCTCACCTTGCAGAAGAGAAGGCTCCGAGGTTGGAGTCTGAAGCAGAAACTCTTCTTTCGAAGAAAGCTGAAATGGATAACCAGATTATCATGCTGGAGGATAAAATCCGTTCTCTATCTGAAGCTTCTAGATTATCAGAGATACAAATGGTAAGCCATTTTTTATTGTTAAATTATATATCAGCACGTGATGATATCATGCCTAATCATTATGTATCGTTAAAAATGCAGCAAGACTTTCAGTTGAAGCACTCAGAATCTGAAACTGCCACCACTGAGAGTATCAGAAATCTTCAATCAGAGATACATGGGAAGGAAGAGGAAATAGATACTCTGCGGAAGGAGATTGTGAAGCATGAAGAGCATGTAGATTCACTGGAGAAACAACTGAGTCAGCTTCATAGCTCACTTCAGGAAAAGGAGCAGGTTGTTTCGGAATTCAAGGAAAGAGAAAAACAGCTAGAAGATCAAAAATCAGAGGTGTGTGTGTGTGTGTGTGTGTGTGTGTGCGCATTTTTTTCCCCATCCATGTTTATAGCTGTTATCCTGTACATTACTGTAATACATGTGACAATTATGTGATATTAAATGATCAATAGGCTCAGAAGATGCTGGCTGAAGCGGAAAGTAATGTGGCAGAAGCTAAGAAGCAATTCAGTCATATGTTAGAAAGTAAACAGTTAGAACTTTCAAGACACTTGAAGGAAATATCTCAGAGGAACGATCAGGTAAGGTCTATTGTCATGTATCTGTGTGAATCTTTCAGATGGTGAGGCTAACTGACTATGAATTACATTAGGCGATTAATGATATTCGAAAGAAGTATGAAGTGGAGAAACAGGAATGCATCAAACTTGAGAAAGAGAAGGTTAGGTATTCAATATTTTCTGTTAACTAAAATGCTAGATTTCTAAATTGTACTTGAATATGTATGTTGCTAGGCTGAAAAGGCAGTTGTGGATATGGAAAAGAAATGGAACCAAAAGCTTTCAGAAAGCAAAGAGGAATCAAAGCAGCAATTGATGAAAATAGAAGGAGAACGCACTGCTCTGGTATGTATGGTAAATCGGATTTTGCTCAAAAAATGTTATTGTTAGCATACTGGTTTAGAAGTTAAAGCTTGTATATACCATATTCTAATTTTTCTTGCATAAGATGAAACAATTAATTGGTAACTACTGCTTCTGTTGGGATTATGTCTGTTTCTATGATGGATAGAGGGCATTATTGTTACTTTATTTCTTATGGTTAAAGGACACCTTAATATATGTTTTCAGCATATTAATGTATGTTAAGCATATGTTTTAACTAAACTGTGTTCATGCTCATATTTTAGATTAATAGAATACGTCAGGAGAATGATAAGAAGGAAGCAAATCTGAAATCTATGCATTGTGAAGAATTAAAAAAGATGCAACTTCGGGCTGAGAATGAACTTAAAGAGGTACATATCCTTGTGCATTGCTGAAGTATGATTTTCGATGAGGGGATTCATGCACTCTTAAATTTCTAACTTTTTCTTTTCTATCAGACAACAAAGTTACTTCAGAATCAGTGTGAAGCTGAGTTAAGGGAGTTAAGGTCTCAACATGAAGAGGAGTGTAGGCATCTTGAAGAGGAGCTGACTCTTCAGAAGGAAAAGGTATGTATAACTATTGCACTTCCTTATCATCAAGGGTTAGCTCCACTTGTTTTTTGCTAAAAGAGATGGTATTTGTCACAGGAGGAGAGGCAGAAGGCTTTGTTGCAGTTGCAGAGGAAAGTAATGAGTGATCAGCCCCAAGAAGACCAAGAAGTGACCTCAAGAAAGGTCTGTATCTTTGCAATCATATATGTTTTCAAATAAAGGTGGCAAGATGATCGGGTCATTACGTTCGGTAACGGGTCAAAATGGGGTTGGGTCAAAACATGCAGGTCGGGTTGTGTTTACCAACATACACTTTTTTTCCCCATTTCTTAATCTTCTTATAAATAGTTATGACACTAATTATGATTACAAGATAATACTATTACAACAGTAATCTAAATCTTTGAACATCATGATCTGGGTGCTATGTAGTGCCAGAAATACCAACCCAAACACAAAAAGAACAGCCCAGGTGGCCCATTTCGTTTAACTATTTGGGCCAATTTGGGTCATAAGAAAACGTTTTGTGTGATGAAACTTTTAGATAATGAAAAAAATAAATGCATCCAAGCCATAGCAAACAGGTTCAAGCGGGTAGTTGGACTGGAGTGGTGGTGGGTCTGCCACTCTCATCTTCCATATAATATATAGATATTACCTACAAAGCTGTTGTAAAGCAAAATTATGATTTTTTATCATGTACAATAATTAAAAAGACCTGTTCTGACCTGCTCCCAGCCTAACCCGTTATCCAACTCGACCATTTGCTACCTCTAGCAGTTATACGTTAGAAATAGGTTTTGGGAAACTTTCAACCAATTTGACGGGTACCCCTTTAAGGCAACTTTCTTTGTGACCCTTTTGAGAGAAACACAACTCAATTCCACAACATTGCCACCTGTAACTCTGTAAGTTTTTTTGATCTAAGACCATGCATATGTGCAACTAAATTTGTTAACGCACAAGGGTGTATAGCCATTATTTCTAATTGCTAATAAATACACAGACAAACATAGAGGTGGCAAAATGGTTGGGTTGGGTTGGGTTGGGTCTTGGGAATTATATGGGTATGGGTCTAGATGGGTATGGGTCTAGATGAGTCACTTGGAATGATGGGTCTAGATGAGTTTGGGTCAAACGGGTCTTGGGTAGGGTCGGGTTGGGTTTTTTTGGGTATTTCATCTTTGTCCTTTTATTCATCTTTAATTATTCGGGTTTTTTTTGTTTTCGTCACTTTTTTACGTTTTCGTCCGTTTTTTACGTTTTCGTCACAATTTTTACGTTTTCGTCCGTTTTTTTACGTTTTCGTCTGTTTTTTACGTTTTCGTCTGTTTTTTACGTTTTCATCCGTTTTGTTATGTTTTCATCCGTTTTTTTTACGTTTTTGTCCGTTTTTTTGCGTTTCGTCTGTTTTCTTACGTTTTTCGTCACGTTTTTTGCGTTTTAGTCCGTTTTTTACGTTTTCGTGGTTTTTTTGCGTTTTCGTCCATTTTTTTGCGTTTTCGTCCGTTTTTCTGCGTTTTTGTCGAGTTTTTTACGTTTTCGTCCGTTTTTTTACGTTTTCGTCTCGTTGTTATGTTTTCGTCCGTTTTTTTACGTTTTCGTCCGTTTTTCTGCGTTTTCGTCAAGTGTTTTTATGTTTTCGTCCGTTTTTTTACGTTTTCGTCCGTTTTGTTATGTTTTCGTCCGTTTTTTACGTTTTCGTCCGTTTTTTTTGTTTTGTATGTTTTCTCGTTTCGTCACGTTTTTTACGTTTTCGTTCCGTTTGTTGTGTTTTCGTCCTTTTTTTTAGCGTTTTCGTCGGTTTTTTCTGTTTTGGCGTTTTTTTTGCGTTTTCGTCTGTTTTTTGGTTTTCGTCTGTTTTTCTACGTTCGTCAAGTTTTTTATGTTTCGTCGTTTTTTAATGTTTTCATCACGTTTTTTATGTTTTCGTCTGTTTTTACGATTTTGGCTTTTGTTATGTTTCGTCCGTTTTTTTACGTTTTCGTCTGTTTTTTGCGTTTCGTCTGTTTTTCTTACGTTTTCGTCACGTTTTTTTAGGTTTCCGTCCTGTTTTTTTTATCGTTTTCGCCCTTTTTTTTACGTTTTCGTCAGGTTTTTTATGATTTGTCAGTTTTTTACGTTTTCGTCAGTTTTTTACGTTGTTATTTGTCAGGTTTGTAACGATTTCGTCAGTTTTTTTTTTACCGTTTTCTGGTCTTTTTTTTTTGAATTATTTTCTCTCGTGGTTTTTTTACGATTTGTCAGTTTTTTTTATCGATTATTCGTCCAATTTTTTTTTATAGTGTTCGCGCTTGGCTTATGTTGAGCGTTTGACTCGTGGTATTCTTTTACGGATTTTTGTCGAGGTGTTTTTTGAGGCGTTTTCGTCACGTTTTTTTTTACGTTTTCGTTCAGTTTTTTACGAGTTCGTTAGTTTTTTTTATGATTCGTCTGTTTTTTTATGTTTCGTCAGGTTTTTTAAATTAAAAAAAAAAAAAAGGACGAAAACGTACACAACCTGACAAAAACGTAAATAAACGAACGAAAACTACAATCAAATTGGCGGGCGTAAAACATAAAATAACGTAAACGGTTGGTATAGCGGTATAGAAACAGACGAAATAATTGTATTGGTAGGAAGTTAAGAGTCTCTGGGAGCGAAGAATCGTAGAAAAGAGATTATATCTGATTATTACGACATAGTCGTAAAAAAACATGACTTGTAAATCCTGGCTTAAATACAGACAAGATATGTAATAAAAAAAACCGGATCGAAATACGCTAAAAAATTGGACGAAAACGGTAATAATATATGAGGCATATACGAGATGAAGGTTAACAAATGTAGCGACGTAAAGTCGTGAAATTAGAATATAGTCGGTGGCTTGATCATTACGTAAATATTAATTCTACGGTACTGTATAAACGTTTTTTCAACAATATCGTGACTGAATAGACGTCAATAAGAAACGTGCTGGACTTCGATTATATTAGCGTTATATGAAAGTTAGGTTTGGACCTGTATCGAAAGACGAAAAATATAATCGCAGTGTTCCGAAGATTATCTGTATATAAAACGGGATCGGTATAGTACGTTAAAAATCGTGAACGAATCAATATAAGATAGGACACAAGCGTATAAATTTAATCATGACAGAGTTAAGAAAAGTGGAGAAAGATGATATGCTGTCGTGTAAAAAACGTACAAATGACGTTGTACGGAAAACATAAATATAATATATGGACGAAACGTATATATAAAAACCGTGACGAAAACGTAAAACAACTGAACTGACAAATACGGTATGTTAAAACGTGACGAAAACGTAAAAAAAACGGACGAAAAAGACGTGTTAATTTGAAAATATTCGCGTGACGAGAAAATCTTATATTAAGAGGTCGTTGTATCGTAATATATCTTGTAGGAAAGAAATATAACGGTTAGTTAATAGGACGTTAAAAGAATTTGTACGTCTGTGGATAGCTGATATAACGTTAGAGAAGATCGGGTATGATGTGAGTGTGTTCTTCTTTTGGTCTTCGTGTATTTCTGTGACTTATATCTGGTTCATGATTGATACTTTGTGTTGTGAGATTGAAATTTAGAGGTGTTGATATGATTGGTTTAGTTCTGTTGAAAACGTAGTATGATAAAACGGAAAAAATCGTAATAAAAACGACGAAAGCTAAAAATATATGACTGTACTTTAAAGGCGTAAAAACGTGTTACGAAAACGTAAAAAAACGGAGGAAAACTGTAAAAAATACGGGCGAAAACGTAAAAAACGATGGAAAACGTGAAAACGTGACGAAAAGTATAAAAACAGACGATAACGTAAAAAACGTGACGAAAACGCTAAAAAACGGTATGAAAACGGTAAAAACTGATGAAAACGTAAAAAAACGGGATGGAAAATGTATAAAAGTACAAAACGTAAAAATACATAAAAAGTATAAAAAATAGACAAGTTCGGTTAGTACATAAATATTATTGACTTTATTTTTAATAAATAGACTCATCTTGTTATGATAGTAGACCCATCTTAGGACACGCACTTTATATTTTAATAAAATCACCTAAACTCATCGTAGACCCATGTTAAATGTATTTAACAATAACCAACTTACCCATCCCCTTAAAAGTATTTACCCAAGCTTGACCCAACTTCGTTACCCATGGGTCTAAATGCCAGCTCTAGGACAAACATTCAAAAAGAAAAGAATTAAAATCATTAAATTGAATATGAGTCTTTTATCTTCTTCTTTTACAATTAAAAATGATAAGAAAGACTAGACCAATTATTGGATGAACGTGATTGTTGCATCTAATGCCAACCATTATAATTTATGAACTTTCAGCCAGCGTTCATCTGGCAACTCCTAAGATCAGTCTTAGAACGAGCATTTTCTAATACAGTTTTTCCATTTTGCAGAACCTACCCTCTGCTAGTAAGATGAGAAATCCTGAGGGGTGTCAAAAGAAGCAGTCACACTCTGGTTGGAAGGAGAAGATGGGAAATGGTAATATGATGATTACCTAGAAACTGTTATGATACCTCATGTCGGTATCTTAGAACTGTTATGATACCTGTTCGGTTACTTTTGAATGTAGGATTTGCCTTACGAGAAGGCCACACAATTACCAGTATCAAACATGTTGAAGAAAGCAGAGAAGGGTAACCCTGGAAGTGTCCTTAGCATTCCCAAGCATAGTAAAAAGGTGATCCAGTCACATCTGTATCCATGACGAAGTTTACATATACATATGGATATACATACACATATATCTTGGCTATAGTTGATCTTGCTATCCACTACAGCTCTGAATTATCATGAAAATACGCAAAATTTATAGATTATAAATACCAAATTTGGTCTTATATGTTGACGGTGTTTCAAATAATTATTGTTTCTTCTTTTGGGATCTGGAAGCCAGGATTGTTTGGACTTCAAAGAGGGACATATAATGTTTATATATGCTTTTTTAAATTAGCAATCTTAAGTTGTATGTTTATTAGTTCAGCCATTTCTTGTTTTACCTCATTCTGGGAGTTATCTTGAAAATGGCAGGTCACTCACCATGAATATGAAGTTGAAACATCTGAGGGTAGAACAATCACAAAGCGTCGTAAGACAAAAAGTACAATCATGTTTCAGGTATTGTATTTCTGTTCTGAAGCAAATGATGTTACATTTGTCCACTTATTTTATCTGTATTGACATATTTTTTGTACCTTCTGGAAGGATCCAAAAAAGAACAAGAGGAGAACACCAAAAGCCGTTACCCCTAGAGAGGCTATCACGGTAAATTTAAGTTAGAGTAAATTATTCTATGGAACATTTATTTTTCATCAGCTATTTAATTCATATTCCTCTCTTATCTTATTGTTAATATGGTTACTTTGAGTGATTATGACCGTGTTATATTCGTATAATCATACTCTTTGTGATTTTCAGCTATTGGTGGGCAAGTCTAAAGGGTTTGCACAAAGTCGTTTACGGCTGAAATTCCGATTGATGAACAAGAAAAAGAGCAATAAAATTGGATTTCGAGCCAAGAAGGTATAACTTAGTTATTAGATGTCTTAAGTCCCAAGAAGGTATAAATTCCGATTGTGACTTATATACTTTTGTTCTACGTTTTTTCAGAAGTCACGGATCTATCTTGATGGCTCATTTCTGTTTCATTGCTTCATACATAAAATGGACATTCGAAACATCAATGCCATTAAAAAAGGCATGAAATTTGAAATAGCAACGACAGATTGTACATGGAAGGAACTTTCATGTTACGTGAACCAATTCACTGAACATAGAATCGCGAGTATATATATCTCAATGAAAGATCAAAAAGTCACGACTATAAAGTTAGTATATTTTACTTCTTATGTTAAGGATTTTATTTAGATCAACTCTTATTTAAACGTTTTGTTTTTCTTTGCAGTTGTGGGCATAAAGACAACATGCATGCGCAAGATTGCATCATGAGTCTTGTTGGGGGAAACGAGAATAAAGCTTTGATTGCTTCCCACGATAGTTATTTTCTGCAGAAATTGAGTGTGAATCCTTTCATTCGGGTTGTGGTGATAGAAGGAGGTGCTTTCGCCCTCAAATGCTTGTCAAAGAATCATAGGAGAGAGTACTTGTGCTATCGAGAGCCAGAGGTACATCAATATATGTGTTTGTGTGTATTATGTGAATGCCGATACCTTAATTGTTGAGCACATATTTACCCAATTGCCTTTTTGTTTATTTTGCAGCCTGCTGAGGAAAGACTGCTGAACAGGTAATGTTTGATTTATGGTTCAGGTTGTTTGTGTATGGTTTGAGTTGGGCCGTGTATGTAGGTTGGTTCATTATGGTTCAGGTAGGTCGTGTATGGTTCGGATCGGTTCGGTTTTAATGCCAAGTGTTTTTTTGGGTTGTGGATTAAGGTATGGGTTTGGTTCGTAGCGGCTGTTTGGCCAAGCAGATGTGAGTTCTTGTTTCTTGGTTAGGGTCAGGGATTGTTGTGGTTTTGAGGAATATTTTTTAAGGTAGTTTTGTCGTGGTCAGGTCTGAGTTTTGGGCTGTTTTTGGAACGCGCTGGTCAGGAGTGGCGAAAAATGTTTGGGTCGTGTTGAAGCCTAAGTGTTTGTTTTGCACTTTTGCTAAGGGTCATGGGTCAAGGGTGGTATTCAAGGGTCAGGACTGGTTGTTTCAGCAGAGCATTTAGGTTGGTGTTCATGCACTTTGAGGTTTTTTCTTAGTCATTGATAGTACTGTTTACGGCGTCTCATTGTGGGGCCTCGGAAGTTTTTGGTTTGAACTTTTGGTGGGCCACGTCTCAAGTGTCAAGGTGTGGTCGTTTTGTAACCCAGTCCCGAGTTTTTACTGGGTGATGCCCTTGATTAACTCTTAAGGTATTAGCATAATGTTAAACAAAACAAGTAATACATTCTAAACAGTTTTACAATTAATAGCTTAGCAATTTTCTAGGTTATGATAGCAATGTTTAGCTTGTATTTCGCCCTGTTTTAGTCCGTTGATACTTGCCTATTAGATAGTTGGCTTGCATTCATATTTGTTTTCACCGTGACAACATTCTTTTTTTGTTATCAGAATGAAGCTTTATGAATTTGAACATGTTAAAGTCACGGGAGATGGCAACTGTTTGGTTAGTGTTGTGCGATATCCGATATCAGCGACTATTATTTGAGGAGTTGTACTTTATTCTGATCTCAATTGCTATCTCTAGTTAAGGGCATTATCAGAACAAATGACTCATGATGAACATAAACATGGAAGAGTACGGGAGCTACTTGCTGGTCAGGTAAAACCAAAACATTATTGCTTATTAACACATGCAACTCATTCTAAATTATGAGTTATTGCGTTTTTTACATGATTTAGATCAAGGGCAATGAAGAACTTTACAAGGAGCTGGTGCAGATGTTCATGGCTCACCATCCGGAGCTTTTTGGGCAACAACCTACATACTCTAAATTCGTGCAATATTTTTCCAAGTAAGTCTTTTGTTTTTCCCTATTTGCATTTGTTTTGCTATTTAAACTACAAACCAATAATTAATGTAATTGTTGTAACAGGGATGGGTCCATGGCTCCTGTTTTCATCACTCTACAGGCTGCATCGGATTTTGTAAGCACTGTTTTTGTTTATACGGTTTATTGTTAACTGATAACAAGATTAGACCGGTCACTTGTGTAAAACATGATAAATGTATTTTGGCAGTTTACGGCCAAGATCGTCTGTATAACCTCGGAGGAAAAAGCTGTATTTCGTGAGTTTACTCCTCATGATGTGGATGATCCTGAAATAGGTAATGCATATGGCAGTTTTTTTCTTTGCATTTGCATTTAATGATTAGGAAATCTATAAGGCTGTGCTAAGAACAACCCATGAAAATCTCCATCAATAGTTCTAAAAGATAGTAATTATGGAGTATTACATATCAAAATTTTAGTAGATTACAATATTACATGATAGCTAATGTATATCATCTGAAAGCATTCGCTACAGCTGGGGTGGCCATTGGCATGGGTGGCTCAGTGTCGGCATATCAGAATGGGTTGCTTGACATCCGGTCGGTAATCAATCGGTATAGGGGGGATTCAATAGGGCATGCCGATCTATTTGTTTGTTTTTTGAGTTTTTTTTAATGCATATGTGATGTACATTTAGTGGAGAAAGTAGATAGTCGTGATAACTAAGTTATAGAGGTAATAAAGGTAAAAGTGACTTGATTGAAAGTGGTAATACAATACGAATATAGTAGCAGTGATTTGGTTGAAAGTGATCATTAAACTATAGTAGTGTAGTGTATTAAATGAACCTAAGGAACCTGTGAGAACTTTTTACTTAAAGTGTGTTTCTTAATACCATTACTATTTGTATATAAACAACTTAAATAATATGTTGAATGAGCAACCCAAGTAAAAGATAGTTTTTTGTATTCTATTATTGCTCTTTTTCTGAACACTCTGTTTTAGTATTATGATGACACTTTTTTAACCATCCCTCTTACTCTTGTTAGCGTATGCCAATACCTATTTTTGACAAACCTTATCAATTACCATCAGTGAGACTACCACTCATGGCCCTTTACCACCAACACCATCATTTTTACTGTAACATAAGTGAAATAGTTTATTTTAAATGTTAGTAATTGCTAAGGCTGGACCGTGTATCATTTGAGCATTTATAGTATCCATCGTTCTCAGTTAAATGTTAACATTGATTGAAGTGTAAATAGAATGATACATGGCTTTACTAATAAAATTTATTAACTAAGAGTTCATGAATATAGAGAGTGCAAATCAGTAAGCTTAAAACTTTTCTAAACTTAATGCATAAAAAAGAGTGAGGAAGTGAGATATGGGATGTAGAATAAAAAAGAAGGCATGTTGACTCTGAACTTTGAAGTAAGATGATGTATTGGCGTGCCAAAGATAGAGCAGAGGGAGTAATAGTAGCCTACTATTGGTTGCTGATGTGTAAATGAAAGGAGTAGCAGTATAAAACGCTTGTTTTTGTTTTTTTGTTTTTTTTGTTTTTTTTGTATCTTCATAACGTTTTCTTTCTTTTATTTTGGCAGTCTGGTATTTGTCCGTACTGGCTACAGAAGAAGGACATACAGACTCGGTTTACCCACAGAGGACCCCTTCCAAATCTTGTCGTCATCTTTACGACCTGAAGACACTTTCTATGTATGTTTTCAATTTTTATCTTTATCTGATTTGACAATTTGTATTCTATCTTCCTCAAAGATTCGGTATTGTTTTAAACAGGGTGACTGAAGAAGATAGTTCTTAAAAGTTGGAACGAACACGGAGTTAAATGGCTCGATTATAGATAACCAGCCCAAGTCTTGGGTGAATAGGTGATACGAACCTTGTATATAAAACATTGTTTTAGATTTGTGTTTTTTTTTGCTCTACGAAAAGTAGGACATGTCAGATATATTCTGTACCTAATACAAATATGATGAGGCAAAAACATTCTTTAGATCCTTTAAATGTGGTATCGATGGTCTGATTGAGTGGATTATAGTAATGATGGTATATAGGTCATGATGACACATTCTTGTATGGAAATGGGCATTCCAGAAGTGTAACGTTCTCGTATCAAATGATGGTAATTGAAGGGATGTTGCTTCTTTATCAACATTATGTATCCTTTACTTGTGGCATGCCTGGTGGGATGAAACAATGGTTTTTGTGTTATGGCGTTTGTCTTATTATGATCTTTTTTCAATGCTACAGTCATCTTGAAAAAAATTGATTCCTTGTCTACAAGCTATGATTCGTGAATCTAAACAAAAAAGTAAACCTCATTTCAAGTGAACCCCATTTCACTGTTACTATGTCAATATTTAATTTAATGAATAAAAAAAAATATTAAAACCACCTTTATTTAATATTATATTATTAAAAATAACTTTATTAAATACTAATTTTTTTTTAATTAAAATCAATTCTTCGTATCAAAATTAAATCATGTTTCAATTTTTATGGTTATAAATTGCACTACACTAGAAAGGACAACAAACACACAACTCAACACAACATTACAAAGTTAACTAACAACATATTAAGTTAACAAAAGACATAAAACAACATTAAAGATAACAATGAAAAGTGCTGTGAACAGAAAATTCTGCCAAACAAAACTAAGACACTTAGCATAGGAGTCTATCTCCAGTAAGCATAGGAGTAGATCTCCACCAAACAAAGAAAGTTAATCTTTTTTTGTATGAAATGCATCTCTATAATGGGTACGACTGCCATAATTTTCATAATTTTCATATTGCTGAAGTCAGGATGCGGTAAGAAGTTGTTTGAAATGCTGCTTGTGTGGTTTTCATATTGCTTCTTTTGATTCAATGTAGCTCTTATTTTAAAACGTTTTATATTGGCATCTATTTATCTTAGATGCCGAGTTCATTTTAACTGTCATAAGCAATCTGGCTAAGTAGTTCGAAAGTTTTGGTTAGTAATCGAAGATGGTAAACTTCTTGCAACCATCAATTTATATTAGTTCGATTTGTTGAATCATTACTTAATTGATGGTATAGGTCATGATGACACATTCTTATATGGAAATGGGCATTCCAGAAGTGTAGCGTTCTCGTATTAAATGATGGTAATTGAAGGGATGTTGCTTCTTCATCAACATTATGTATCCTTTACTTGTGGCATGCCTGGTGGGATGAAACAATAATGGTTTTTGTGTTATGGCGTTTGTCTTATTATGATCTTTTTTCAATGCTACAGTCATCTTGTGCTATTGCCGTGTTAATATTTTTTTGTATGAAATGCTGCTTAGAACTTTAATTGATCAGGTCATAGTTGATGTACCTTTAACAGGTATCACAAATTATCAAAAATTAGTAGGTTAGCTTATTTACCTTACTCATACAAGACCTGATATCAGTTATGCAGTTCATGTTCTAAGTCAGTTTATGCATGCACCTATGCAATCTCATCTTAAGTTGGCATTTAGGGTGCTAAGGTACTTGAAAAATGCACCTGGACAAGGTATTTCCTTTTGTAAAGGAAATATCTTACATGAATGTGTTTGTTGATTCAGATTGGGCAAAGTGTAAAGTTATTAGAAAATCTGTAACTGGATATTGTGTTTTTCTAGGTAAAAGTCTTGTATCTTGGAAAAGTAAAAAGCAGTCTATGCTCTCTAAATCTTCTGCTGAAGCAGAGTATAGAGCAATGAATACTGTTACTTGTGAAGTCATTTGGATTCAAAAGATTCTGGCTGAACTGAATATCAAAACATCTCTCCCTGTACCATTACATTGTGATAATAGTTCTGCTATTCAAATAGCAGCAAATCCAGTTTTCCATGAGAAAACGAAACATTTTGAGATTGAGTTATTTTTCTTGAGAGAAAAAGTTGCTGCAAGTGTGGTCAAAACTGTTAGGGTTAAGTCTGTTGATAATGTGGCTGACATTTTTACAAAAGGCTTAAGTGCACAGGAGCACAAAAAGTTTTGTGATGGTCTTGGCTTGTATGATATGTACAAGGCTGAGATTAGGGGGAATGTTCAGAAGGCTAATCTTAGCCTTATTTACTTGACTTGGTATATGACCAAGTACATGGGTCTTGAGGTAATTATTATATACTTGTTTCTTGTAGTCTTTCTCTTGTTTTGTATGTGCAGGGACTAGTTGTGTAGGAAAGTTAAAGATGAGGGGCTTATACTGACAACTGGAGAAAGATTTATGGAAGCAGCTATATAAGACTCCTTATAGATTAGGGTTAGATTAGTTATCACTTTATCTCTTTGTGTATTTCTTCTCTCTAAGTTGAGAACTCGTGTAATCGTTTGATTGTTTCTTTCTTTCTTTCTTTCTGTGTAATTGTTGAACTCAAAACCAGTAATCACATTTGAAGTGATTGACTGATGTTGTGAATAAAATATGTGGGGAGGTTGGTTGAATTCATAAACAAGTTGTTTTGTATCGATCTTTGTATACTTTTTCACAAGTGGTATATTAAATAGGCCTAATAAGGGGATGTTTGGGATTGCGTTAGATAATTGTCCCCAAATATCAGTTTTTAGTGTTTATATTGCTTCTTATTATCCTAGGGTCAGAAATGAGTGTGCAACAAACTTTATTATCATGGTCCTAAGTAAGTTATGCAATTCAGTTGTTTTATTGTTTGTTTTGGTTAAATATATTTTTGTGTCCTTCAATTTTCATGGTTTTGACATATCAAAAAGTTTGGTTGCTAGTGATCTTTGTATGTAGGAATGAAAAAAAGAGTAACCTGATCATTTCTAAATGAATTATTTTATGATTGTAATTTTATATACTTGCATTCTTCAATGTAATGAACTATTTTTTCTTCAGGTTCTTGGTTTTTGGGGATTACATACAAGAAGGTTATGCTGCTTATGTGTAACACCCCCAAAATTTGGTACATCGGAAGACTTATCAAAGTTTCGGGGTGCTACTTGAATTGGCACACAACACAATTATATAGAACGGAATAATTATAAATAAGTTTCGATAGATGATTAAAGTAAGATTTAAGGTTTACAACCCAAATGTAGCAAACCCAAAATAAATAAAGATAGGTCCCGATTTATTATTATCAAAGTTTTAGCCGATGACTGATCCTTGTACCCACAACGCTTGCCAAGCCTTCAGTCCGCAAACAGTATATCACAAACTACACAGTACCTGAGAATACATGCTAAAACGGGTCAGCTTACGCTGGTGAGTTCATAGAGTCAGACGCAAACAAACACAACGCAAAGGTTCTCATAATAAGGCATGATTCAGTAACAACTCATGAATAATATAAAAGACAGCCCTATAGGTGCACACTATAGCTAAATGCCGCACTAGCAGTCTTCCTATCGTACTTATGCAGTAAAGTAGATAGTACCGCACTTGCAGCCATAACCATTCCACAAATATATCATAATATATCTACAACATGATCTATAATATAAACATACCAATAACATAGCCCATAATACTCACGCAACGATTTATATCAAACACCAATAACGTCATAATACTCAAGAAAACCAATTAGAAGAAGATATAAAGAAGAGAATAGCGAAGAGCATGCATTTTCCCCTAAAGAATAGAAAACGATAAAACAAGGGGCTATGAACTCACCTCTAGTAGTAGTCGAGAGGTGATACAAAGTAGCAAACACGAACACTAGTAAGTCACGACACTGCGGGCTCGGCACAACCTATTAAATAAACTCGTCTTAGTACCTCATCCGAACTTTATAACCTTATATAAAGAAAATAGAATGTGTTTTATTAGATGTTATCATTGTATTCTTACAGATGTGTGTTTGGTATCTTGTGTGTGCGGTGACGACACGACTCCAACTCAAGTGAACTCACTCTGAAACAAAGACCAATAAACTTCGTCGTCTCCTATTGTGATTTGGTCAAACGTTCTTAATATTTAGTCTAATAAGCTCCTCGAACAAGTCATCGAGTCTTTATCGAATTCGTCAACCCGATAAGCTCCACAACTCCTTCGTATCGATTATTAACCCAAAAGTTAAGTCACTTTGGTCAATGAGTCGTAAGGATGAATTACCCATTAATAGTTTTCCACCATTATGCCTTTTGGGCCCTTATTGGACTCGTCAGCCCAATAAGTCCGTTAAGCCATAAAAGTCGGATCTACTAGCGCTAATTAATCCGTAACTCGACCTACTCTAACACGTCTCTCTAATCTTATAGAAAGGTAAGTCTTGATAAACGTGCCCTCGAAACGTTTAGTGACTCGTCTATCTTCAAATAAAATATGTTTCGTTTAACTTTTATTAATAGTAACTATTAAAACTCTTTTCGTCGTTATTTAACATTTCATTATTAATCGAGAAATATTAATAAACGTTTTCTCAACATTGTTTAATATTCCTTATTAACTCGAAGACGTTATATAACGCATTCGTCGATTTCTAATTATTATTATTATTATTATTATTATTATTATTATTATTATTATTATTATTATTATTATTATTATTATTATTATTATTATTATTATTATTATTATTATTATTATTATTATTATTATTATTAACTTTAAATAAATTATAACGATTATTAGTCGTCACATTTATTTAAAAGTTAACATGTATATATATTAACCACTTTAACCATTTATCTATACTACCTATAATGGAAAAATGGTCAAACTTGAAATGTGGAATTTTCAAAAAATGTTGAATTTTCAAGAATGGTCAAATGAGAGAGAAAAGTTAAATGTAATTAATACTCTTATTAAAACACCCCATTACTTAAAATTACAATTATTTATTCACATTGTACAACCAATTAAAAACATATCTATCGACCCAGTTTAAATCGACCTATTTTTCGACCGGAACGGTTCAACCGGTTGAACCACCCGGGTCGAACCGGGTTTCAAAACATTATGTTTAATTCTCAAATCTAAAAACTTTTATTATTTTTCGTTTATAACCTATAAACTTTTTTTATCAATAAACTATCTATCGCTATAAAGTTCCGTTGCTATGCACGGGTACTCGTCTAGTTATATTTAACGAGCCACTTTACTTTCCGAGTCACATTTATCACGGGCCGTATATATATGTATGAAATCCATAATTTCCATATCGGCTTGTCGTGGCCACACGAGACTAGAAAGTCTAGGTGACTCACGACGTGGCACGAATCACTAATCATTATATTCATAACCAAATCCAATCCCATTTGCTGAGTCCCTAGTGACCTCGACTCTATCTCCTCGGCCAAACAACACCTCGACAACAACAATAACAACACCACAATCCCACTTGCCGAGACCTCTAGGTCTCGGCTCTATCTCTTCGACCAAAACAACACAACATCAACACTCCTTCCGAGTCACAAACACGACTCGGAAACAACATTCAACCCAAATCCTCCATACTAACCTATTCTAATCCTAAACCCATCACTAATCCAAGCCAAGAACATCACCAACACCCAAATACATCACCACCGAGAGCCTAGGGCTCTCGGTTACCCCTATTCAAACCAAACCCAAACACAAACACGAGCCAAACTCGATACCAAACACATTATTATCATTTTTATCATTATTAATCTCGTTATTATTAACAATCTCGCAAACTCGAGGGTTTTTGAGTCCAAACCGAGGTCAAAACACCTCAAAAGTGGTGGGATAACCCACCTCGATGTACGGCTCGAACAAGAACAAGAAAAGGAACAACAAGTGCTCGGATTCGAGTGCAAATCTTCAAAGAATAAGGTGTTAATGGTGGATATAGGACGCATGTTTATGCTCAAAAGATAGAGAATAAAAAATGGTGAAGTTTGGTGGTGCCGGTGTGTGATGACGCGCGGCGTTGGAGGAGTAATGGCCGGAATAGTGCCCGGTTTTTAGTGTGTGTGTTTGTCGGCAGGAGAGAGAGAGAGAGAGAGAGAGAGAGAGAGAGAGAGAGAGATAGGAAACCCTAAATAATAATATGTGAGGGTATATATAGGTGTGAGGAGTGGGTGGGAATTAGCAAACCCTATCACTCCCCCGGGGACCAAAGTCGCCAGTCTCTTAACATCTTTAATAAAACACGAACGGGATAAATAAAGCTTGTCATAAATATTTCTCACAGTGCTCGGGATTATTTCTATTAGTTTTATAATTACTTTCACACGAATTTTGATTATAAATACGTATAATCTTTATTTTTATTCATTTATCAACCATATCTTCACGTTTTTACTCTTTGTTGTGCCAAGTCACGCAGTGATGCTTACTAGGATATCAGGGATACTCACGACTCACGCATAAAATAGATAAAATATATTAATAGCAAGACCCGAAATTACCAGTTGTCACATTATGAACAACACAAACTCGAGACAGTGGTAATGCTATAATCTGAGTAATTGTTAAAGTGCAATATCAATGATTTATTTATTTATTTATTTATTTATTTTTAATTCTGGAGTCATTTGAGGATTAGACTTTTGTGATGCTAAATTTGATCAAAATGATTGAACAGGATATTGTAAGAGCTAGAAAATGCACCAATGGAGCCGAGATGACTAAAGAAGAAGCATTAGCAACGCAACAGAGGATGTCTGTGGCGGCATGTACTACAATGAACACTGTAGCAGCTGCCCCCAAACCACCTGAAGCCGGACCAAGTTTGAACAGCAAACTTGTGGAAAACTAGAAGGGGGTTGAATAGTTTTACGTCTTTTTAATTTATACAAAAACTTGGTTTCAATAAATTGATTCGAGTTTATTCAATTGTTTGTTAGAAAAGCCTTTGATTAGAGTTAAGGATAAAAACAACTATATGATATATTATATGTGTGTCCTTTTAGATTTGTTATGAAAACTTTGTTTTTGAAAACTTAGTTTAGTTTTAAAACCTCGTTTGCTTTTAAAACTTTGATTCGATCTTATGTGAAGTCAAGTCTTGAACAATATGAACAACTATATCAAGGTATAAATAATAATGATGTAAGCTAAGTATGTAAATCAACACATGCATAATATAAACAATTATAGCTATACGAGATGTAAGTAAGTAAACTAAGTAATAAGTTAGAGATGGAAAGATCTAACCGCGAGACAAAGGATTTATAGTGGTTCGGCTACAAGGACACCTTCCTTGCCCTACTCCACTCCCCGAGTCACCTACTCGAGAGTTTTCTTCACTATGTCAACAAGCTCCCTTATGGTGGAGAAAACCTTACACAACTTTTGCTTACACCGGCTTAACGACACAAAGCTAGATGTCGGGTTCTAATTCTAGCTAGAACCAATCTCACAACACAACACAACTTCTTCACAACTTGAGCACAACACGACTTCGTCACAACTTCACACCACTACACTACTTCTTCTTCTCCCTACACAACTTCTATTCACAACTAACCCACCTAGATCTATCTAATTACAAGCACACTACTACTTCACAAAAGATATACACAATATACACAACTAATATACAATACTTCTCAAACTTGAGGTTGAAGGAGTATTCTTCTCTTGCACTTTGGATGAGGATGGATGATGAGGGATTGAATCACTTGAAACAAGGATTAGTAATCTAATGATCAAAGGGTTTTGGAAGATGTTTAGAGAGACTTAGATCTGAAAATTTTCGTGCAAGAGGTAAGGAAAAATACCAGAATTAAGGTGGTATTTATAGGGAAAAAATTCTGACATTTTCTGACAGAGCAGCGTGGTCGGTCCCCTTAATTGTGGTCGGCCCCCATAAAATTAAGGGGGCCGCCCAGCTGTAACGGCCAGAAAATTTGTCTTTTTGTGGGGAAAGTTTATTTGGTGAAAAACTAACTGATTTTGATTAAAAATTTGAATTCATATATTTAGTATGATTAAAACATTTTTCTTTATTACCAAAAGTGTTTTTCAAAAATATATAATATGTTTATATAATTAAATAAACTTTAATTAAATACCCCTTTGATCATGAGATGTATTAAGCACTTGTTTATTCATACCTTAAGTGATTAAGTTGGATATAATGATATAAACTAGCTTAATACTTGTTTACGTAGTAATCTTACGTTTAATGAGTTTACATTTTGTGATCGTCAAAACGTAGAGATATCGGAAGATATAAATAACGTTTTTATACATTATTTATGTCAACAAAACTTTTTCTGAACAAAGTGTGGACACCGACACAAATAATTCTAACAACTATTTTCATATCGGATGAACATTCATTTCGTTTCATTAGATGTATCATGTATTTATTAATTTTTATTCTCATATCAGATGAACATTCATTTCACTTCGTTGTTAATGTATTCAATAAATAATTTCGTAAGTTTATAATTGATTTAACTTAACTTTTTGTCAACGATATTCACGAAACAAGTCCGCTCATCTGTCGGGCCATGCAACTACCCGTTTTATACGTTTTCATACGTTTTTATCTGTTTTAAACGTTTTCGTCCGTTTTTATACGTTTTCGCCCGTTTTCTTATATTTTCATACGCTTTCTTATGCTTTCGTTCATTTTTTTTACATTTCATACGTTTTTCAACTGTTTTTATAAATTTTCGCCCGTTTTTATTTGTTTTAGTCCATTCTTATACATTTTCATTCATTTTTATACACTTTCGCCAGTTTTTCTTACGTTTTCGCCCGTTTTCTTATGTTTTCATACGTTTTCTTACTATAAAATTTTCTAATTTTATGGATGTATGTGTTGGTTTATGCGTTTTTTAATTATTCGTATGAATTTATATCAACGCATCTTTGTTCCTCGTTATAAAAAATCAATTGTGTATATTAGATCTTCTAATTTTGTAGAAAAATAAAACCATAAAACTAGCCCGCCCATCAGGCGGGTCTTGAAGCTAGTACGAGTTTATATTTGCGATTGGGTTGTTAATAAATGGTAAAAAAAAAGTTTAGATTGATTGTATGTATAGATTGTATATGTGGATGAGTGAGAAAATAATATTTTAATGAAAGATTGGGATGCATTAGGTTGTGAATAAAGATAGTCTTAGGTAGGGGTAAGGCTGTCTACATCTCAACCTCCCCATACACCGTAGAAGACATGTAGGTCCTTATATATGCGCGAACATACCAAAATAGACTTTCATGTTTGTTTAAACTGTTGTCATGCCAAGCATTAGCGCTTTGGTAGGTTTAGTGTTTATTTCACTCAGTCATGTAGGTCCTTATATAATGCTATTTTCATGTATGAACATAACCTGATTTCATATCCTTTTGGGTAAGTTTGGTTCTGGAAGGGATTCTAGAAGATACGTGTGAGCATACAAGAAAGGAGACCATAAGGGATTTCGCTGAGCTTCAAGGTAATAAGATTTAGTTACCTTATATCTCAAACTTAAAATATAAGCTTGGAGGGTTACTCCTTCGGTCCTTCCATTTCGTTTTAGAACAGAACAACAGTTGGACTTATAGTATCATATGGTTCATATCGATGTTTGTACATGTAAGCAGTTCTGTAGGCAAATTTAGGAGCCACTCAATCCCGGTTTCAGTTTTTAGCAGTAGTAGTATTAATGTGTGCTTTTGAATGATGTATATCTCATACCCTTTGTATTTCATTCAAGTTATTTACCTGATTCTTAGAAAACGTGTTTGTTGGCAGATAAATGAACGAGTACTTTTGCTTTCTGTGTAAATAAGGAAGTTTAAAAAGATGTAGGATCTACAATTCAATACACATTGCAGCACACACGTTTACATTTCGTGAATTGGCAGCTGGAGCCGAGAACTTTACCAAAGCCGGTCTTATCACACGGACAACTATATGTCGCTTTGTCGAGAGTCAAGAGCAAGTGCGGATTGAAGGTTCTAAGTTTAGATAGGGACGGAAACTATTCAACTCAACTATAAATGTAGTTTACAAAGAAGTCTTATGTTGGATTTGAATAATCAATATACTTTTTTGTATACACAACATATGATTTTCGATAACACATACTATTTAGTTTTTGTAATTTTTAATAAAATCTCATTGTATGTTTCTATTTTGTTTTGTTATTTTCAATGTTTGTTTACGGCCACTTATTATTGTTAATATTATTATGAAGCGAACCCGCCCATCGGGCGGGTTATGAAGCTAGTTATTAATAGAGTAAATTACACCGTTCGTCCCTGTGGTTTGCCCAAAATAACACCGCAAGTCCCTAGGTTTTTATTTTTGCGTCATGAGTCCTTATAATGAAGTTTGGTAACACAATTAATCCCTATCTTTAACGATTGTTAGCTTTCTCCTTTAACTCCCAATTGTGCCTTACATGTGCCGTCCATTTCTAACGATCGTTAGCTTTTTTCACGTTTTCGTCCGTTTTACACGTTTTTGCGCATTTTCGCTCATTTTTGCAAGTTTTCGTTTGCTTTTGCACGTTTTCGTTCATTTTCGTCTAATTTTGGCCGTTTTTGTCCATTTTTACACTTTTTCGTCCATTTTTGCATGTTTTCGACTGTTTTTTCACGTGAAATGGGAAAAAATGAACGAAAACGTGCGAAAATGGACAAAAACGAATGAAAACCTACAAAAACGAATGAAGGCGTGCAAAAACAGACCTAAATGTGTAAAAACAGACAAAAACAGCCAAAATGAGACGATAATGGACGAAAACGTGCAAAAACGAATGAAAACGTGCAAAAATGAACGAAAACGTGTGAAACAAACGAAAACGTGCAAAAAAGGATGAAAACATGCAAAAAAGGACGAAAATGTGAAAAAAAACAAATGAAAACGTGCAAAAACAAAAGAAAGCATGCAAAAACAGACAAAAACGTGCAAAAACGGACAAAAACGCGAAAAAAACAGACGAAACCGTGCAAAAACGGACGAAATGTGAAAAAAAAAAACAAACGAAAATGTGAAAAAAACGAACGAAGACAAGCGAAAACGAACAAAAATGTGAAAAAAGCTAACGATAGTTAGAAATGGACGACACATGTAAGTCACATGTGGGAGTTAACGGAGAAAGCTAACGACCGTTAAAGATAGGGATTAATGGTGTTACCAAACTTCATTATAAGGACTCATGACACAAAAATTAAAACCAAGGGCTTGCGGTGTTATTTTGGGCTAACCACAGGGACAAACGGTGTAATTTACTCTTATTAATTTATAGTTTCGTTGGTACCAATATACAGTAAAACCTCTATAAATTAATACTCGATAAATTAATAACCTCGATAAAATTAATAATTTATCCGGTCCCAACTTGGGAACGGTACAAATTTGGACCCCAATCGATAAAATAATAAGATAATAATTTTTTTGAAACGCCAGTGTATATATATTAGTCCCAACGAAACTATAAATTAATAATTACTAAAAAAATTCATATATATTTATATATGCGTGTGTGTGACAGATACATTTCAAAATACTAAGATTGTTTAGCAAAAAATGAATTCATTATCACTTGTTATTTTTGGTATAACTTCAAATCTATATTGAGTTTATCTCAAAATCTTCTTATTGCACTAAAGTGTTGGTGTGTTGTCTTCTCGTATTGCAACAAAAAGTGTTAATTTTATTTTCATAAAATGTGAATATGAATTCATAAATTTTTAATTGGAA
>LBNU01001236.1:272340-288975 GCA_014162995.1 Artemisia annua | reverse complement strand
TATATATATATATATATATATATATATATATATATATATATATATATATATATATATATATATATATATATATATATATATATATATATAGGGAAGGGATCAGGTACATTTTTGGATTTTAGTGCGGATGGTACGGACGAATCTTAGCCATTCATCTAGTCAACCATAAGAAAAAGACGGAGTGGCAGGATCGTAAATATCACGTCTTTTTTTTAAATCGTAAATATCACAATAGCTTTTTTATTGAAAAAAAAAATCAAAAAAATCTGAAAAAATTAAAAAAATAAAGAGGATAACAAATTATTAATAATCGCTGGAAAAAAATCAATAAAAAATCGTTTTCATCATTAAAGTTATTGCTATATTAGCTCTGATTTTGACTTTTTTATAAAAGTCAAGATCTGATCTTGACTTGATATCACATAAACTTTATAAAAATTTTAATATCACAATATCTTTTTTACATGTAAAAAAACTTAATATCATACTTTCTTAATATCAAAGTTAATTTTTTTTAATATCACCGTAACTTTTTCTTAATATCGTAATAAAAAAACAATGATATTAATATCAAAGTTAAATTTTTTAATATCAACATAACTTTTCTTAATATCGTAATAAAAAAAGCAGTGATATTAAATTTTTTTTACTAATATGAAAGTAACTTTTTAAGTAAATATCGTTAATATCACGGTAGGACTCATAATATCTTTAATATCATGGTAGCACTCATAACCAAAAACAAAAAAAATGTTCAGAAAAATCTGAAAAATAAAAAAAGTAAAGAAGACAACAATAATAAGAATCCCTTAAAAGGAAAAAAATTAAAAAAATCATTTGAATGGTCAATTGGTACCGTAAAGTTAGCGTTAGATCTTGACTTTTTATCAGATCTGAAATGGGTGGCTTAGATTCATCCGTACGTCCGCACTAAAAAATGTTATCCACACGTGATCCTCAGTCTATATATATATATATATANTAAAAAGTCAAATCGTACCCGATATATATAGGGAAGGGATCAGGTACATTTTTGGATTTTAGTGCGGATGGTACGGACGAATCTCAGCCATTCATCTAGTCAACCATAAGAAAAAGACGGAGTGGCAGGATCGTAAATATCACGTCTTTTTTTTAAATCGTAAATATCACAATAGCTTTTTTATTGAAAAAAAAAATCAAAAAAATCTGAAAAAATTAAAAAAATAAAGAGGATAACAAATTATTAATAATCGCTGGAAAAAAATCAATAAAAAATCGTTTTCATCATTAAAGTTATTGCTATATTAGCTCTGATTTTGACTTTTTTATAAAAGTCAAGATCTGATCTTGACTTGATATCACATAAACTTTATAAAAATTTTAATATCACAATATCTTTTTTACATGTAAAAAAACTTAATATCATACTTTCTTAATATCAAAGTTAATTTTTTTTAATATCACCGTAACTTTTTCTTAATATCGTAATAAAAAAACAATGATATTAATATCAAAGTTAAATTTTTTAATATCAACATAACTTTTCTTAATATCGTAATAAAAAAAGCAGTGATATTAAATTTTTTTTACTAATATGAAAGTAACTTTTTAAGTAAATATCGTTAATATCACGGTAGGACTCATAATATCTTTAATATCATGGTAGCACTCATAACCAAAAACAAAAAAAATGTTCAGAAAAATCTGAAAAATAAAAAAAGTAAAGAAGACAACAATAATAAGAATCCCTTAAAAGGAAAAAAATTAAAAAAATCATTTGAATGGTCAATTGGTACCGTAAAGTTAGCGTTAGATCTTGACTTTTTATCAGATCTGAAATGGGTGGCTTAGATTCATCCGTACGTCCGCACTAAAAAATGTTATCCACACGTGATCCTCAGTCTATATATATATATATATATATATATATATATATATATATATATATATATATATATATATATATATATATATATATATATATATATATATATATATATATATATAGTGTGAGTTTTTTTAATACACACTTTATATAAACCATTACCAAAATAAACATTTTCAAATGGATTTACCAAAATCGACGAAGCGAGCTCGCTATGTTCTTTGTCTTTTAGCGAGAACGGCGAGCAAAACATGAGGCGAGCAAGATTTTGCTCTCCATGTTCTTTGTCTTTTAACGAAAAATGTTTGTCTTCTTATGAAAACGATGAGCAAAAGGGGAGGGCGAGCAAAATCAAAATGTTCGATGTGTCGATTTTGGTAAATCTCTAAAAAGTGTCGGTTTTTGAAATTCTTGTTTGGAAGTGTTCATTCTAATAATTGATTTATATATATACACTGGGGTTTCAAAAAATTATTATCAAATTATTTTATTGATTTTGTTTCAAATTTGTACTGTTGCAAGTAGGGACCGGATAAATTATTAATTTTATCGAGGTTATTAATTTATCGAGTATTAATATATAGAGGTTTTACTGTAATTGTAAACATAGTAAACGAGTAGACCTACGTTAGAATCATATCAATAATAACATTTCAAAATGATAACACTAAGCATAATTTGAATAACAGCATACACATCTATGAGGCCTTTATCAAAAAGACAAAGCAATAAGATGGATAAACTAGTTCGTGCAGATTTATTTGACACGAATATACAAGGGATATGAAGATCATTGTGAACCTGCATTTGCTAAAACTAAACTAAATATGCTCAAATCAATGAGAAAACATAAATAAAACAAAACTAATAATATGTAGTACTCTATGATATTGTCAAACATAAAACCCACAAACAAAACATGAGTTTAGAGTTTAGAACATGATTAGAAACCATCAAATACAATTTAGTAAAATCAACGATACCCAATCCCGTCTTCTACGGGGATGGAGGAGGTGAGATGTAGACAACCTTACCCACACCTGATGGTCAAGAAGTTGTTTTCAGAATATCCATAACTATACATGAGGATCGAACCCTCGCCACTGTCACCAAAGGAGAGGGATTTTCCAACTGATCCAACCCCGCTTGTTATCAAATACAATTTTGTTATTCTTTTGCTATTCTTTGCATGCCTCCTCTTCCTCTTCAAAGCTTTGTTGTCATTTGTTGTCTTGATTGGTCTAGTTATGTTACCATGAGGAGATACAAGGCTCTGCACAAATATAGGAGTAGCCATGTAGTCCATAATCCTTAACGAGCGGCAATAGGCGAGAGGACTCTCGTGGGTAATATACTTGGATTTACTCAAGTAGTGCGGATCAACATCCATCGCCTCACAATGATAGGGCGCCTGTTCCCAAGATTGTGTTACTTTGTAATTTCTCATTATCCATATCCTAGGGCGAGGTTTTATATATCTAGAACGTTTGTTTCCAATTCCTTGGGTTGTAGGTACTTGATGTTTAAATATGCATAGAGATTCTTCAGTAAAACCGAGCATATCATATTCATCACATTTATATAACAAATCATCTGGTTGGGGGATTTCTTTAAACTCCTCTAGAGATAAATCAAAAGAAATAATCACTTTCTTGTTTTTTCGATCATTCATAAACCAATGAAGTGACCCCTCACATAAGATACCAGGACTATAAGCACTAAAAAAGTCTAACTTATATTTGATATCTCCAATAAGTTTCCAAATATTTGATTTCAATGTTAACACATGAAAACGTGTTCGATGCTTGCCTTCCCCAAACCCTACTATAACCTTGTAATCATCAGTCGCTGAATCATAACCAAAACCCCAACAAGGTTTTGAAAAATACCGCGGCCTAGTTGTTTTAGGAATTTCGGGTATCGTTTGAAGGCATTTAACTTCTCTAGTCAAAGGATTAGTTACTAAAAGTTCAAAATCTTTAGGAGAGATGCATACTAGGCCATTTGAAGAACCAACAATATGATAGTCATTAAGGGAAAAAGTATTGCCTACAGACTCAAGACAACCATCATGCATAATGATCCTTTTATCTCTAAACTCATAATTTTTTATAAAAGTATAGTTGAGATGAGCCTTAACAAAACGAGGAGTGGAGATTAAAGATAGCCATGACTTACAAACTCTTTTGCATCTTAGTAGATCAATCACATCGAGTCTTACAAGTATCAGCTCAATCAAATCAAACACAAGCTCTGCCATTAGAACAAACTCCTTTGGCTTGACAGTATGCGGAAGAAAGCGGCACAGAGGGTTTGTTGATGTTATGACTTATGAGGTATATGCAGTGTAGGTTAAATGAAGCCCATAAACCCAAAAACATTATACACCAACCCATTATAATGAATATCAGTGGGCCTCTCTCCAACGATAGTTTATGATCCAGCAATACAAGTCCAAGACTTCCAAGAGGAACCAATAAGAGAGATCATCTTTAAGAACATTGCTTACACTACTAAAATCAACCACTCTCATAACATCTTTTTCAAGACTCTATTTTATTTTATTCTTCAATTTTTAAAATTAACTATTATTTCATTTATTAAAGATAAAATTACATAAACTAAATAGTTAATTGCATAAATCGTCCGTGAACTTTAGCCAAATAGCATGTTTTATCCGTACAATTTCGAAAGCCGAGACCATCCATGTGGAAAACCTTTGAGCAAATTTTAGTCCCTCGTTTGAAAATAAATATTGGAGTTAATTGCATAAATTTCCCCTGAAGTTTGAAACCATGTGCATGTGGGCATAACCCACCTTTCCACCATAGTCGCAGTTGAGCAGTTTTTTAGCTATTGATCTCGATCCCCCATTCAATCATAGGTCTGTACATTTGTCGGCATCCGGATTCGCTTTGGAAAAACGAATTCGTTGATGCGTTTGGTGAACGGGGTGCTCGATTCCTCGATGTAGGGTCGCGACAAATCGCTTCCCCCTTGTTCTACAGATTCTCATGACCTTGTATTTTGGTTCCTCCCTCCAGAGCTTTCTTCGTTTTCGGACATGTCAGATTCATTGCTCATCTTTGTGGTTCCCTTGTCTCGACGGTGGTGATTCCGTTCCATTTCCCTTTGCCGGGAGCTGGAACAAGTGACATAGCTTCGTATGAGTTTTGGGGCTTCCTTTCGCCGGTGTTCTTACCTTTTTGCTCCCAAGCGGGAAAAGAAAATTCTGGAATGCGAACGGCTAGGTGTTTGAGACCTAACGCGTTCCTCTCTCGAGCGATGTGATCTGAAACCCAGTCTAGGAAAGACACTCCTAGAGGGCGAAAGCGACCGGTCCCAAAACTTTCCTCTTTTCTCAACTATCTTTTCTTTTTCCTCCTCGACCCTTGTGTATCATGGTGTTGTGAGGTCTCATTAGTTTCTTGCTTTGTGCTTTCGTCATAGCTCAACCGATTACTCACATCTTTCGATTTCTCTTTTGGAGTTTTTACAACATGGAAGGAAGTAGCTTGACTTTCGTTCAGCGTTATGGGGAGTGTTTTCCATAGCAAGACTTTCGTTCATAGGATACAACAGTGTCATGGTCCCACAGATGGCGCCCTTTGATTTCACAGAATTCAGTGGAGGTTCTATTAGTTCAACGGATTGACGAAAGCTCGTCGTTTGATCTTGGATAAATGGATTCAAGTGCTTTGGACCTACTAAGATAAAGCACCGTTAGTCTCACCGTGGGAAGGGGCTCCCACAATCAACATCGGGCGTAAGAATGGGTATTCGTTATGGAGGGAAAAATCAAGAATGAGAGCAACATGTATGAGTTAGAGTGTGTGTTAGGCCCTAGCCTTCAATGACCAAGTGTGTGGTATTTATAGGCAAGGTTCTTTGTTGTTACCTCTGGATCACGGGTTGCGATCCTCTCTATTACCCAGTGGATTATAGCATGCTTTGTCGGGACTAAGACGTTAGGCATCGATATCTGTGCTGTCTTGTCCAATTGGTTGGAAAAACTAACACTCCCTTCTCATAAGATATTCTTTACCCGTTTGGGCGGGTCACGTGATTAGTGACTTTGAATCTACTCAAATCGCTAGGGTCCGTGGATGGAGTGTTTAACTTGAAGGGTCGCGCGTAAATCCCAGACGCCGGTGTTTATTAGTATCTGATTGTTCTTATTTTAGAAGCCGTATGCCTGTTCGGCCGCTCCCTGGTATTCATCCGTAGTAGGTTTAAAACAAGATCGGCCAAGCAATCTATCGGTGTATATTCATATGGCCGCAGCTATCGTATGATCGCGGCTGGCTTACATGTTTGGAGAGCAACAATTATATTGTGTTGCGTATGTTTGACCTTGCTATCACTTCTCATTATCCTTAGCATAAAATTGTCACCGTATGATTAAAGGAGTAAATAAATTTCGTTTTATACAAGAACCATGGACGGATCGATGACCAAATATTACCGGGTGCACAAATTTGTTTGAACCGTAATGTAGAAATATTTTTCGATGGACCGGGCGCATTTAAGATGCGTTTAGGAAAAATTGATGTTTTTTTTTTTTTTTCAAAAATTAACATTGCATCCTAAAAATTAGTAGGGGTCCCGAACACCCGCGGGAACCCCCTCGTTCCGTCCCTGACGAGAACATGTTTGGATAGTTGTGTATCTTTTCTATGAGCATGAGAATTGTTTTTAGGTTGAAGTAACACTTTTTGCATATAAGAAGAAAAGTGAGCTTTTTAACTTGTATTAAATTTGTTAACAACTTGCTTAAGTAATTACGGAGTAATTAGTTTCTCCAATTAACAGTAAGCATGTGTCAACAAATTAAGCAATGATGCACCGCGTAATTTATGTTAGGCCATACTTGTCCCTCAACAAAATATTCACAATCTATTTGAGTGTTTGCCTACACAATCTATCGTGTCATACCTGAGAGGATCTTGCTCCTATTTCTATTAGGCCATACTTGTACTTTAACAAAAGAAAAGGAGCAAATAGTGTTCGGTCTATGTACTATGGGAACTAACTTGTTAATTGTGTCGAGTCTAGTTTTCATCAAATACCATGAAACTTCTCATCTTTCTATTTTGGTGTTTAGATGGTTGGCTCGTTCCTGACGAGAAGACTGGCTTGCAACCAAGAAGTAATGAACACACTTTCTGGGGATATGACTACCAGAATCCGTTTAAAAGGTATTGTACTTTGTGTTTGGTTTTTATTACTGTTAACATTGTTGGCCATTTGAAAACAGAAAACTAATACAGTATGACTATGAGTAGTACACATTTGACAAGTATATATAAAATATTTATACAATTATGATGTTGATGTAAATCTTAATAAAATTATATTGTCATTAAAATTGGTAAATGGCTTTTATATGTATTGACTAAAATACAACACATAGTTATACCACATATCCATCCAAGTATACCATCCAAACCACATTTATAATCCGCTTGTTGGACACATTTATAATCACTCAAATTGTGTTTTCTTCTTCCAAACTTTCAATTCACCGGGTATTGAAACCCTTTACCCAAAAAAAAGGTATCATCAAAAAAGATGATCGTGATACTAAACACAGCCTCCAATATTCAAAAAGAGTCTAAATGTCAACACAATTTAAGTCTGCGACCTTCCAATCAGTGCAAAATAGCCAGATAAACAGTTCTAAAGAAACCCTAAACAAACAATTATCAGTACTTCAACTTCTGAGAGGTACCACAAGAGGTAAACAATGGGTTTCTTTATGAAACCCACTTAGATGATAGTTTTTCCGGGCCCCTGTTATAAGAATGATTAATGCAGAATGTTAATCAAATAAGGAGGTGGAGGCATTTATGAAGTAACTAATTACCATATAAGAAATTTTAATAAGAAATCCTAATCGAAAGTTTTAAAATTCTTCCACTTTTGTAAACATATGTGTGTCCATTATACCCATGATTTCCTTTTATAAATGAAAAAGCAATTTAAAAAGATACTAGTACAATTGCAAATTAAACGCAGCATTCACCATAGCTGACACTGTTTAGGTTTGCCTCAAAATTATGCGACATGTATATACAATGTCAGATTTTTATATAAAATAACTACACAAAATCACTTATTATTTAACATTCGCTTTTACGACCTCATTGCCAAGATTTTGAAAGTTTAATAAATAAACATTGTGCATTAAATAATGTCATTGAGGCCTTTGATTGAATTTTTATAAGACAAAAAGTGTCAGCGTTAACCAGACAGCAGTTTTGATAAGCAATCAGACACTATATTATCCATTTCTTTCTCCCACTTACATATATATATATATATATATATATATATATATATATATATATATATATATATATATATATATATATATATATATATATATATATATATATATATATATATATATATATATTTTCTCAGAACCAGAAACATTACTACCTCCTTCCTAAAGCTAGTGTCCTTTTTAATTATAATTTGTACCAAAGACACATTTACAAAAATTGTGAAAACATAAATACTGTTTTAGAACGTATGAGGTATTTAAGAGTGCACCTACAAGTAGTTATTTTTGCACGCAACAGGAAAAGAAGATCCATTGGGCTGCCACCGCACTGAGTTATAATGCATCTCACCCCCGATAGTTAAGCAAGACAAATATATAGCTGTAAAAGAAAATTAACATAACCGAAATGTTATAAAGTCTTAAAAGATGTATTTGTAGATGTAAATGAAAAGAAGATAATGAGTCAACCTTTCTTAGGATGCTTCACGCCATAGGGAGCATACCGCGATACAAGAGCACCTTCCTTGGAGCTATTTACCACAACAATATCAACTCCAAACTGAAAATAAATATAAAACACAACATAGGGTTATGCAAATTGCATGTGATATCGTTGACCAAGTTTTTTATCAGTTAATAATAAACTTGAACGTGTGACTGCAATTTTGGAAGATAAATAAAGGCAATTAGTTTGCTTACAAAATCTGCTGCTGCCTGCAAAGTGACGACATCGCCCCATTGTCCATCCCTATTCATATATTAATATTTTAAAATTAAAAGAATGTAAAATTGCAATTACGAATGCTAAAAACAAAAAGAACAAAAACATTTACCGAGACACATGAACCATGTAATCTAAGTGACATTCCTCATACCGCTCAGACTGTAACAGGAGCTGATCCATGTAAACATAAAGATTTGATTACCCGTTAATAGTTAATAAAATAATTTTAAATCAGAATATTAGAACCCATTATAATTATTCAAAGTATGTATTAATGTGTTATTGTCTTTGAGTGTACCTGATCAACTACAAACCCCTTAACCGCTTTGTAAGGCCATTTTGAAGGATCTAGTTGTTCTGAAATCGCCTTGAACTGGAGAAAACATGTAAATATTGAATGAGAGAATAATTCTTTACATGATTCAATAATCCTACAGTATGGCACAACACCTACCTGGCTCTCAGTATCATTTACATTTATTGCCCCATCAAAACCATAAAAAGAGAACCTAATAACAGCTCAAAGTGTCAGTCAAAGTATAAACTGAATAATGCCACAAGCCAAGCACCTATAAGGTAATTATCAAAAGCATGAAACACAGCAAAATATAAGCTTTTGTATTTTGACCTTAAAAAAAATAACCTAAACCAAGCAGAGAGCATGTATTTGGTGTAAATTACATCACAAAACTGCTATTACCTTTGCAGTAATCTCTGGTAATCTGGAAAATCGGTAAGTTCTGTGTCCGTGAAAGCAGGCTGGAAACACACATAATGTTAGTACTAAGGCCTTGTCAATTGAGTAAATAACTATTGTATTACACCCTGGGGCGAAAGCGCAAGCCTCACAAAGGAGAGGCACATACATTTTATGTGCACACTTTAAATATTTGTTTACTACTATTTCATAGACACCGCAATTAACACCAAAAATAACCAGGCCTTCGCATAGATAGCCCAATTAAAAGCGTCTGAGGCAACCTTTAGGCGTGCCTCACTGCACCTTTCATAATCGCTTCGCCTCGGGTGCCTCAACTCGCCTTGCGCCTCAGCCACTTAGAGGCGCCCCTTCTTTAAGCACATACTAACCTTTATGACATATTTACTTCGACTTCAATGTTTGCAATTGGAACCCCCCAATAAAATTGTTGCCTTAATGGGGCTTTATGTCCTTAAGCTATATGAATTTATAGCTAGCTCCACAAAAGATAGAACAACTAGAAAAGTTTTGTATGTACTTTAAAACTAATTTTGCTTCATGAGATGTGCATGCAATCTTCAGTATAGTGAATGGTTATATCTTCATTTCGATGATAAAAACAAGTAGGAATGAGTGGTTGCTTAATTATTAAAGAGTCAGATTTGCCACAGGCTAAAGACTGTGTATTTGCTTATTGCGTCACATTCAAACCACAAGCTAAAGATATATATGAAGCCCAAAAAATCTCCAAAAATAATATAAGTTCATTACCTGTTTTATAGGGGAGGTTGGACACAAGTTTTTAGCTCGCCGACGCTCATCTCTAGACATCTCTTTTAACACAAGATCACCATTTTCCATTGTAATGATGGGTATTAACGGATTCTCATCAACTAGAGGCCAAATACCCTTCATACTCGAAGCAACAAACACTTTGTTTGAGTTGTGAATCCCAACTATACTCCTAATACACTTTTGAGCACTAATTTCTTTCCCATGCAGGCAGCTGCAATAATACCAATAAACGTATAAAAATAAGTTTCTAAGATTAACATCTAGATTGCATATGTCATTTAAAATACTAACCCTTCAAGTTCCACGAGGCGGGCAAGTTTAATAGGCTGATCAAGTCGATATCTTGATCTAGAATACGTTAAAGAAAGAAATTCCAATTCCCGCAAGACACATCTGGTGGTACGGAAAACGGCTGTAGGATCCCCTATCACATTTTTGATGTGTTGAGTGGTCAAACCGCTATCAGCAAGGTACTTAAAGATGGATGGATCCAATATCACGGTGGACGGTTGTTCGAAACCCAATTGTTCTTTGTAAAACGTCAAAGTGTCGCATAATTTTTTTCTAAGCCAAATATTTTTTGCTTCCAACTTAAAACGAAAAAACTTTAAAGTTGTTTTCCTATTCCGAGTCTGTAGAGAAAGTAAAAAATGAAATCAGGACAAACATTCTAAAAATTGAAAAGCGCAATATGATCTATGTATAACATAAACATAACTTTATATCACAGCGAAACATCAAACGTGTAAACTAATGTGTTTTGCAAATAACTGAAGAAGAAATATGGGAGACAAGCTCAACTATTGAGCATGAGAAAAAGAACAGTTTGGGTAAAACTAAAACATGTTCTATTGTACAAGTAAAAAGCAACTTTGATTTCTCCAAACCAATTCAACAACATGTGAAGATTGTGAGGACTGATTTACGGCAAGGAGGGCTACCTACACTATAGTAGTATACTATACAATGTTTACTTGTAGTTCATTTTACCTACCAAAAAGAAGCTAATTGTTTGAAGTTATTTAACAAATATCTTGAGTGCCATTGTTTTTCAAATAAGCAGGAGTTATTTAATAATTTGTCGAAATAATTTTGTGAGCAATTTTTAGTGAGAGTAACATCTAGTATATCCAACAAAACACAAGTCATATATATCTAACAAAAACACAATCAACAACCATATGTATAATGAATAACAGACATCTAACAAAAACACAATCAACCACATGATTATCAATTCGTAATTCAACATCATAAAGCATCAATTACAGATATAAAATCAATATTAAAAGCGTGGCATAAGAAGAAGAAGAAGATATTGACCTTTTTGTTACCGCTTTTCATGATCGATTACAAACCCTAACTAGATGTGATCAAAATTTGGGGGAAAATGTTTTAAGTGAATTTTGGGGTTTAGAAGTAGTAGTATTAAAGGTGAAATTTTAGATATTTGGAAGTAGTAGTATTCAATTTTTCAAAGTTCATTACCAACTCATTGCCATACTAGTTTCAAAGTTTTTCGACCATGAAACATACTAGGTTGCTAACTACCAATCCATCAAGACCAATCATATTTTTCTATCCACCCAAGCTGTCGTCTAATCTTGGCTGGGTCTACGATCATGCCCGACCACCCGGTCTTAGATTGCCAGTCGCATGTTTGGCAACCCATGATACCCAAATGACTGCTGCTTCGCCTACAAATATATCTGACGTTGGTTCTTCTGGTGTATTACATGAATCATTGCCTACTGGCAAGTCACTCTGGTGGGAGGAGACTTTAGAGAAGGTCACGTCTTTTTTAATTTTTAGAGGATAGATGGAACTTTTGTCTGATTTCGATTTCGGGTACTCAACATTTAAACTTTTTGGACGTGGAAATCTGCTAATAGGATTTTATTGACTTTGCAAAATAGATACAATCACGTAATAATCTTTACAAAAGCATTTTCATAGTGGCATGACATGGAAGTGAGTTGGTTTTGTTTTGTAGATTAATGTTGAAGAAGATAAATGGTGGACATGTGGACATGTGGTGATATAACAGTCAAATAGACGATTTGTGTGGTTACACGTGGCCCAATAAGCTTAAACGGTCATATAGCATAACATTAAAGGTTTCAACAAGTTTCGTTGGTTATATTAGTATTTTTGAGAGTTCGTTACCTAACATTAGAAATTTTTCAAAGTTCATTACCTATCTGTGTAATTTTCCCTTTCATGATCCAAGAAACCCTACTTCCCAATGTTAAGTGTTTTATATTGTTATTGTTAAAAACAAATGATGGAGCAACCATTTAGGGTTTAGAAGACAAAAGGTCCGAAATTTTTTTTTGGGGGGTACTATTCATAAGGATCCTATAAATGTTATTATGTATAATATTTGGAAGGGGTGAGTCTTTGTTTTCTTTTATAAGGTAAGTTGTCACATATACTTACACTAGCTTATAAGACCCGTCAAATTGACGGGCTTTTATAAGAGATCATGCAGGAAATATATATATATATAGTGTGTAAACAAAATAAGGAAAAAAAAATGAGAGTAATAATTTGAAAATGAGTTTGAGATGAGATAACAATTATGCAAAAAGATAATGATTACTGCTACACCCGGTGTCGGCGAGATCGGGCACATCTAGGGGCAAATCAACAATAAAAAACTGTTTTATGCAAGTTCCGAGATGGGATAACAATGATGGAAGAAGCACCATAACATTTTTTCTTTTTTTCTTCTTTTCTTTCTCAATCTCTTAACAAAAGAAGAAAAGTGTGAGCCAAAAAGAATGAATGTTGCATTCCTCACCCTTGTCACTGGTATGGAGGACAACAAATAATAAGATATCATTTCTATCTTGGAAACCGGATCCTACTAAACAAACAACATTATTTACAGTGATTCCATTACTTGATGTAAAACGGTCCTCTTCATGGGACGAAAGTATGCACAATTAATAACATCTTATCATTATTGTCGACACGGTCTCAACCGTTTAGGTTTGAGAAGCAATACTTTTGTATTCTGAGAATATCGTCCTGATATGATATACAGATAGATAATGATGTTAGGAAATTAAGTGTACTGCATAAATAGCCTATAGGGATTAGTTCATGGAAAATATAAGTATACAATAGATGTACCACCAAGTTGTGTCGGAAATGTTGAATTTGATGTTTGCCCCCAATGGATTGGTGTAGTCACAGATTGTGGTCTTATTAGAGTAGAAAGCGCAACATGAGCTATACATGTACAATTTTTTACATACAACTAACTATTACGAATAAAATTACTTGAAGAAAATAAGTACAATTTTTTACATACAAATATTTTTTATTTTACCGGATTTTGGAGGCGTTGGTAGACTGTGTTTGGTAGATATGACACGTCTATTCTGAGAAATGCTTCCTAAATCTATTTATATAAATTGAATAAGAGTGGTCTACGAAGAATTAAACTTGAAGAAAATAAGCAAACAAACATAAGGAGGGGAAACAAACCTTGAAAAAAATGTAAAAAGGTGAAGTTGTTGACCGTCCTAAAAGTGAAGATGTATTAAATCGTTGTGGAAGATCTACGTCAAGAAATATTTGTACACTTAAGCATATTTGTTACACATGTACTTGTGTAAGTAGTATCAAACAAAAGTTGTATAGTTGTATAGCTTTAAAAAGCAACTCATTATTGGTAACGTCTGAAAGCGGCAGCCTTTGATGACTTGGTTATAGATCCGTGGAATTATGGGGATTTTTAAAGTAATTATTTATTGAGTTACTTGATGATAAAGTAAGAAACAATGACGAATGTAAACAAATTTCATTATGTTTTGAAGAAAATAATAAGTAATAAATCAATGATTCGATAAACGATTCGGCTTGTAAGTATCATAAATAATAAACATTCATGTATCGTCTTCTCCAACTTTGATAGTCTTGAAAAGCAAAGGTATGCAGTGAACGTCAAACATTTGAGTAGTCGATGTTGATCGTGTGAACACCTAAAAATAATAATAAATAAATAAATAAAATAAAATAAAAATAGAGTTGTTGATAAGAGTATATAAAAAGTAAAATATACACCTTCAGAATTTGTTTATACCTTGTGACGTTTAAGAGGCTAGCTAATGCATACTGAAAACCCCATAGGACAAAAACATTATACTAACCTTGCCACTAAAATTATTCTTAGGTTCTCAGCTTCTATTTACATCTTCTTACATCAACCCAATCATCGCACAAAATGTGCCATAATTCCTATTAAGATAAATTATAAAGTTTGGTTTCTTCTTATGGACTAAAGCCACATTTGGTATAAGAATAACATTATAACAACAATAAACTGATGCTTAAAAACTATATTTAAAGATAACAACTGTATCTTCTAACCTTGCTCCATTTTTTTCATATAAGTTGAATGCATATTTAGTTCGTATAAGTTACAAAAAGTTAATTTCATTAAGTACAACCTTATTGTAACTACATTTTCCAATTCGCTACATATAACAGTAACATATTCATAAATCTTAACTTTTACGGAGATTGAAGTACCTGAGAATGTCAAGTGTGATTTTAGGGGCAAGGATTTAGTCGTATCGTGATGGACGGGCGGTGATTCTAGAGACTGCCATCGGAAATTCCAACTACTGCATATCATTGTTCTTCAATATATTAGGGATGACATTAATCAAGTATATATTTTGATTATCAGTGACAAAAGTTAAATTTAGTAACTTATAATATATATATATATATAACCTGGCACATATCTCTGTCTTTGGAATTCAAAGAGGACCATCTAAAAGAAAATGAAACTTATTATCAGCAAAGAAAATGAATAGTTTGATTATCTAGTTTGTTGATAAAATAGTCGGCAAATAGATCGAGAACCATTTTTACAGAAGAAACAAAAATACCCAATCCATCAAAGCGAGGTACCGGGCAGGTGGAATGTAAACGATTATACCACTACGTTCGGGTAAACCCGAGAACAGGGAGAATGTTTCCACAAAAAAAACTAGCCATAATCAATTGGAAAAGCCCGGAAAGAATTTACTGTACCTAAAAAACAGAAAACAGATTTTAGAGTTCTACTGATTATCAAGCAACTCCGGATACATTAATGGTGCGTTAGCGTTGGCACCACTGCAAAAACAAAATTGTCAACGCATCAACCCAACACCGTTTCAGCATGAAACAAAATTCACCAATATCAACCCGAACCTGTTCTCACATATCATAAATTAGTCCGACTCATTCACTACACCACACGTCTAACAATAAACAGTTAAGTGCCATTGATTATTACAAGGCAAAATAAAGTACACACCCTGACCATTCTCCTTTTCGTTTCTTTATGCAACAAGATATAACATGATACAAAACCAACAAAAAAATGGTACAAAGTTTCACATGTCCAAAGTTTTAAACGAAAGTTTTTTTAGGAACTAGAAAAACCTTGAGAGCTAACTAATGCAACCTTGTTAACTCTTCTACTCTCTTCATAAGTTCCTCAACTGAAACATTCATCGTTTTTGAGATTTCTTCCATTCTGCTCCTTCCAAGATCAAGAAACGACTCGATTAAATCACCATCCAAGAAATTTCTCGAGTCAACGGTTTTCTTCTCACTATAAAACGATCTCCATTGCTCATGACTCAACCCTCCAACACCTTTTATAACCTTTCTCAAGTTTGTTTGAAGTTTTTCCATGAAAAGGTATTGGTCTTGAGGAAGTGAAGCAATGACACCAATAACACCGTTAACGGTTCCGAATATTATGGTTGGGATTTGTCCCACATCAGAATCAGGTAACCGCATCACGAGTGAACCATGGCGGAAACGGTTTACGAATTCTCCAAGATGGTATTCACCAACTACTTCTAGACGACCACGTTCTTCATCAGTGGCACCTTCACTGTTCTTACGGACTGTGAAAAGGTTGAAGTTGTTCTCAGCTCCAAGGTATATATCGTCATCGAGTATCTCAACAGCTGACATCCAATTGGCATTGTAATCACGAGCTCTCTCCTCAATAGCACCTTCCTCATGCTACAAGCAACACAAAGAAAACATGTCAGAGGTGGAAATAATTATAGGTATATTGGTAGCATTGGATTATCTTTCAGGGAACTCCATCAAAAAAGCACATTACAAATTTGGTTTTACACAAAAATAACCACAGGTTTCGCAAAATACATTTTTCAGCTAAATAAGTTGTTTCTGAAATTATTTTTTTCTGCCTAAAAGTTCAAAAGGGAAATAGCCCG
>LBNU01001236.1:258424-268456 GCA_014162995.1 Artemisia annua | reverse complement strand
GGGGTGGTGCATTTATTGTGGGGGGTAAGGTTAGGTGAGGATGGTGAAGGTGAGTGGTTTGGGCGGTGGGAAGTGACTGTCAAGTTGGGGGGGGGGCATAAGAAGAAAATTTTATACAGAATCGCAGCTTGACTTACAGGTCTTATTGGTATAGCTTTAAATGCTGAGGCACTACAATACACAATTGTCTCCTCCCCTATGATTAATACACCACAAAAAGGTGGTGGAACTGGTATTAGCAAGTCAGCCCCATTATCAAGATTATTCTGAGACCATGGACCTTCAACAAAGTCTTTATCCTTTAAAGAGACCTCGTAAGTTTTTACATGGCGAGCATCTTTATTATCCTGAAACCAAACAGAACACAAGATAATTACGTCTTCAGTTTTTATCAAGATTGAATATGATCTTGATTTATAGAAACCTTGTAAAGAAACAAACCTGATAAAGAACAACAATTGTAGGCTTTGGACAACCGTATAGAAACTTGATATCCAAAACCTGAAGTTCTTCTAGCCTGAAAACAACTCATATACAAACACAGCAGTAAGTATCTGACTACTGATGCAATCATAATAAGCAAAGAATGTCTATAAATACAAAAGTTCGGGAAATGAAAAAAAATAATACTTCCTCTCAAATGCAACTATAGTAAAACTAACCTAAAGTTTTATATGTTTATGATTCCAGTTTGTAGCTTATCACATGCTTTGAATTATGAATCAAGCTTAAGCACGTATTATGATTTCATGTTATAAAGAAGACGCCAAATAACACAAACATTCTAATACATGGCTACCTCAACAGTAAGCTCCCAATAGTTACCTGATGTTAAAAGCTTCTTTAAGTTGTCCTTTGTTATCGAACGGAATAACCTGAAGAAAAAGAACAGTGAATGTATTGTAATGTCTGATGGAACTCTGGAGTAAAAAATATATGAGAGTTACATCAGGGACAACTACCTTAAATAGTCCATCATACAAATGGAGTCCAATGAGTCTGCAATCAGGGTCAATTATGCCTATCTACAATTGCCAAAGAGAGAGGAAAGATAATAAGACATTAGAAAAATTAAAACTTGGCTTATTGTTTCTAAAATAATGTATTGCGATTCAAACAGCTTAATATGTACCTGGCCATTGTCTGTAGGTCTACCTATGCGATCTGAGACATCACCCATCGCTCTAAAAAAGGCAGAAATTTCAATCATTAATTCATTATAAGTAGATGTTGTCATATGACTTCCTTTTGTCGAAAAAAGAAAAGAAAAAAAAAAAAAAGGAAAAAAAAAAGAGCTTTTTATGAATCAAACCTTGTAATAACCTCGTTGGCATCAGCATCCCACTGAAGAACACAAAATTTGTATCTTTCTGTTGCAATAAACAGAAGGTCTTGTGTTTCACCCTTCATAAAGCAAGAAAACATACACAAATAAGACAAAATGAATGACAAAAGAAATCTACTATAGATTAAAACTTTAAAAGTACTTCTTTAGAAACTGTCAAACATCTTGACTCACATGAGGACGGAACAGTTCAAGGGTTGCAATTCTTCCGTATATCGGCACATCCAACATAGGCTGCATAAAGACATTCACAATTAAATCATAGACGCAAAATATCTACAGAAAGATTCTTCCTAAACATCTCCATTTAGTGTTGTAAAAAACTCTATGTTTCTACAGAGTTTACAGTAGTATGTGAACATTCACGTACTACTGTAAACTCTATAGAAACATGTTGTTATAGTTTAGCACATGAACCATCTACCTTTAGTGTGTTGCATATCGATTTATCTTTGCATCAGGATTTATGAAGACAGAACCCACTAATATGGTAATATGGCATATTTATTAGTAGCAATCGGTGGATGATAATCACTATTACTTGGGTACTAAAGCATGTCGGATTAGCATAACATTATTGTATAGCCCATTAGCCAACCCAAAAAGTGGCTTAAGTTCTGATATCTTCTTGCATGATCAATCTAGTATTATATATTGCCAATTAGCCTTTGCTTTGTGATTTATGGTACATAATTCTCTCTAATAATAGTAAGTCTCAATTGGCTTTGCGGTAGAGGGGTGACAAGACTATGCGGCATATACCCAAAGGTACAGTTCTGATTTCTATGTAGAATAGCAACTAGTTTAGGTCAGTTAAAGCTTGAGTGTGAGTAAACAACACATCACGGTTTTTCACCTTTTTAATTCTATAGTCTTACTAATTTGTGTCATAACCGGTATTCATTTATGAAATACTTAATTCTTCGTCATATCTAAGATACTTAACCGAGAATATGAATAATGTCATAAATAATCTGCACGTGCATAGCCATGTAAGGAAGCTAATCAATGTATGGGATACAAGACAAAAATTCATGTTGTAATAGTATCGTGTATCCTTTTCATTCTAAGCATACAACACATGTTTTAACGGGGAAGTCTATAGTACTGAATGTACATGGATTATAGATAAAGTAAATCAACGAATACAAACGCACCTGCAAGCCTGAAGGAGTAAGTAAATGAATCTCTATACGGGTACATTTCCTGGAAAAAAGAAAAAAAAATCACATATTATACAAAACGAGTTTCAAGATTACGCATCTTGCACATCGCTCTTCTACATAGAAAAATATATTTCCTAAAACTCCAAGAGAAAACAACAAGAATGTAACCACGTAACATAACTTTTGCGTAAACATATAAACATACTTCCCACGGTATCTTTTTAACTTGCAATAAATTTCCCGACAAACTATAACAGTTCTCCGGTCAACTGCAGTATTAATCAAATGCGAAACCAAAATATAAAAACCTCATCCCAAATCCCACCATATCATAGTTATACTCTAGGCACTTGTCAACAGCTAATTTTGAGGTAACTAACTTATTCTGCTTATTTCGAGCTTATCAACTTGGGTTATGGGCGTACGCGCTTAAGTAAAAGTTGAAAAGCCATTAAGCTTAATTTCTACAGCTTATGAGCTTATCAACTTGAGTTTGTAGCTTGGTTAAGTTGATAAGCTCATAAGCCATAAAAATTGAACTTATTCGCCTTTCACCTTTTACATAAGCCAATCAAATAAGCCTAAACAAACAGCCCCAAAGTGCTTATACAAACGAATTCGATTAATTTTAAAAAACAAACACTATTTCCTAAACCGCTTGCATTTCAACCAGCTAAACATCTTTAAAAGGAACTTATTTATAATAAGCAAATCCAAACACCCCCTAATTATATTGAATACAGTCTCTAAGTCACAAAATAAATTAAAGCCCTAAGTTTTGTCAGCTTTTTATAAAAAATAAATAATTGACATGTAACAATAGCTTAATTAAATAATAAAAATAAAAATAAGACATACGCAATAATGAGATTGAGCTCGTGAGAAGCGGTGAAATTGCCGACACATGAATGAGTAACATTCGTTGGCTTATGAGCCGTTACTACGTAATTATACGTGCTCATTTATTTTAATTTATTCAATTCGATTGATTGATTGTAGGATTATTTGGTACTGTGTATGACAAAACCCTAGAAGAGTCTGTTATTGGGGGTGTATGTGTGACACTCGTGTGTGTGTGTGTGTGTGTGTGGTCTAGTTATTTTGGGGTTGAAAATGTGAGATGAACGATGTGGCGTCGTTTTGGTCGGTTAGGGATGTGATGTACGGCCCAACTCTTTCAATACCGACCCAAACCCGGTATTCTATTTAAAAAAACAATAATCAAATTTTCATGATCAATTTTTTTTTTTTTTTTTTCCTTAAAGAAAAACTTTTACCGCATCTATTTTCGACAAAACTTAAACTCACAATCTATTGATTGATGGCTCATTCACATGTCAAACAAGTATAAATTTTGTGTGAGTTATACAACTTTTTACTGTGATAATTTTTGGTAATGTTCTTTTTCTAATATGATTATACGTATACGAGTTCATTTTGGGTAACCATTGTTTTTTATCTATTAACCAACTAATTCGCATGATTTGAGCATAATGCCACATAAACTTAAACCGGTTAAAACACTATTCTCTCTGTCATTTTGGTCGAGTATACACTAAGCAAACGACATGTTTGATTAGTTTGTCAATTGGTCACGTATACCTAACTCTTTTTTTTAGATCTAGTTAATGGTAAAAAAAAGTTGTATCAACGTATACGTGGGTTGTAGGTATACAAATTCATTTTAGGTAATTGGCCGACTAATCCGCGCGATTTGAGCTTAATCTTAATGTCACATAAACTTAAAATGGTTAAAACACTAGTTAGTTTGGTGTGGACACTTTAAGAATACAAATGTTTGCTCTTTACAATTATTGATATTTTTATTTATTTATTTATTTATTTATTTAATAGTGTTCATAAAATCAATCTGTGTTTGTCCCGCAAAGGAGTATATCCAATGATAGCCTATTAACACAAAAATTATTGAAGAATTATCATTTGTCGAGGCGTTCTTCTCGGTGTTCATTTAAGATCGATATTCGAACGGCATATGGCACGGTTGACTGGGCATTTTTGCGCTCAGTTTTGGGTCACTTTGGATATCATGATGTAATGATCAGTGGCTTATGAAAATGTATCATCGACATCTTTCTCAGTAAATGTAAATGGAACATCGCACGGTCATTTCAAAGGAAAGTGTGGTCTAACGCAATGAGATTTCATGTCCCCTATTTATTTACGCCTGTAAATGAAGCCTTGATGATTGTAAGAACAAGTTTCTATCTTTTGCGAGAAGGGTTTAGTTTATTATGTCAGTTCTAACGTCCATGCAAGTATATTGGTCATCCATGTTTATCCTTCATGTCACTCTAGTAAAAGAGATTGAAGGTTTAATGAGATATAGTGTCAAGGTGAAATGAAATGCGGGAAAGCAAAAATTAAGTAGGATGATGTGCCAAATGATGATAGGGGTTTAGGTATTCAAAGATTTAGGACATAGATGAACCTTACGGCGTCGTTTTTATGAGTTTAGGAGTGTGTAGATGGGTGGGTGAGGTTTACCGGCCCAACTGTTTCAAATAACAAACCAAACCCGCTAACAATACTTGCATAATTAAATTTTGTACACGGTCCAAAACCCAAGAAAACTGATTTAGCCCAAAACATCAAACCGAGGACCGGACCGAAATATTTTCGGTCCAATCCGGTCCAAGAAAGCATATTGATAGATTTTTTGTAAAATCAGGCCAGACCAGAAACCCAAATTGATTAAAAAAAAAGATGGATCGATGACCGGATCAAACCTTTGAAAACTTCACATTTTTAATCATCGTTTTTAGTTAAAGCTAAGCCACATTGAGCTCGGTGCAATACCCGAATGACATAAAATATCATATGTTCACTAAATATAGAGTTTTAATATTTGTAATATACATATTATACTTCTCAACCTAAAATATGAATAAGTGCAAGGGGTGTGGTCACATATACACGGTGTCATTCTTACATGGCAGGCAAAATGGCACCGCCAAATCGGCGCCACCACACCACCGTAGACCCGCGCCATTTGATTTGTGAGTGAATTACGTAGCGCCAAACGTTTGGAATTCAATTTTTTTTTTTTTGATCATTTGGTTTAAAAGGCTAGTTTCACCTCTTTTCTTTACACACTTAACATATTTACTTTCATTTTCACTCACAAAAATATGTCTCAAAACCCTCCTACCAATCCATTTTTTTCAAAATCTACTAAATATGCCGCAACAATCGTCATCGTCTAACCCTCTGACACCTTCGTTCGGCTATTCGACATCTTTTCAATATCCTCCATTTAGTACCCAATACTTTATTCCGGGTATATCAGGTATGCCAAGTATGCCGAGTATGTTGAATATGCCAACCCCCAAACAAATATATAATCAATTTCAAAGTGTCATGCTTAACCAACACTTTCAAACTCTTCAACAAAATTCACCTCAAGAAACACAACAAAACCAATCGATCCCGCAACCAGCAAAACCCTTGCCGTGAAGAAAAAATGAGTAGAAAAAACGTACCTCAATCGACGTACCTGACACCGAAATCAAAGCCGTACGATCTTATTCTCATTGGACGGAGGCAGAGGAAAATTTATTAGCCACGTGTTATGTTGCCATTTCCGAGGATCAACAAGTCGGTAATGACCAAAAGGACGATTCGTTTTGGAAAAGGGTTCTTACCATGTACAACGGACAATCTCATCATAAGCGTACCAAAGATATGTTGACAAGAAAGTGGGCAACTTTGAACCCTAATTGTACGAGGTTCAATGCTATCTACAAACGTTTAAGACGTATGGGTAAAAGTGGGAAAACGAGGGTGATCTTATTGTGGAAAACTAGATGGGGGGGGGGGTGGTGAATAGTTTTACCATTTTTAGATATGTTTTAAAGCTTACTTTACAAAAAACTTTGATTCGGAGTTTTATGAAATCAATCGATTGCAATATGAACACTATATGACTATACTATAATAAATAAACTACAAGTACTAAAATGTAAATTGCAAGATAAAGAGTAAGGGATGGAAAGATCAAACCGAGACACGGAGATTTATAAAGGTTGGTAACGAAGCTCCTCTTAGCCCTACTCCACTCCTCGAGTACCCAACTTGAGAGTTCTAAGCACTATGTCAACAAACTCCCTTCAGGTGTAGAAAACCGTACAACGTCGCTTATCACTATTTCCGACACTAAGCTAAATGTCGAGTACTAATTTAGCTAGTGCCAATCTCACTCACGATCTACTCGATCCTCACAATTCACACAATCTACAAGATCCACACGATCTACCCTCGATCCACTCGATCTACACACTATCTTCACAATCTACACACTATCAACACTAGTTACACAAGATCCACGATCTGTACACGATCACAATGATCCACACAAGCTAACTAAACAAGACAATTGACAGCTTGATGTATATCAAGATAACATGTATGCAACAATTGTTACAAGTGCACTACACTATCACTACAACACTTAGTATCTTCTTGATACGATGTGTTCTTTTCTTGCACTAGTAGAGGAATGAAGGTGATCACTTGGATGGATGATTGGATCACTCTTAAACAAAAACAACCTAACTAAATGTTTAAAGAAAGAAGACTAGAGAGTATTTGTGTAACTCAAAGTTTTCTGTGAAAAGAGGTATGTAAAAACTGTAAACTTATCTAATATTTATAGGCAAACAAAAAATAGCCGTTACAGAGGCGACAGTACCACTAAAGTTCAGACGGCACCACTAAATTTAACGGTGAAGGTTTATTTGGGAATGTTTGGAGTTGTTTTGGGGGAAAATAGCTGTTGGAATGTTTGGAGTTGTTTTGGGGGGAAATAGTTGTTGGAATTTTTAAACTTATTTTTCCAATTAAAACATTTCTTTTGTAACACCCCCAACTCAAATACGGCAGCTATCATGCTGGGGGTATTACGCAAATAGAAACCAGGCACATTTATGGCTAACGACCACAACACGGGACGTTTATAAATGTTGCAAAACGTATCATTCGAATTACAAACCATTTAGAGTACAAGGACTCTTAAGTCAAAGTAGCAGCGGAAAAAGTAAATAGAGTTTGCAGCGGAAAATAAACAAAGTTTAGCAGCGGAAGTAACAAAAGACACAAAAGGTTTTACGAATGACATGCAAATAAAGATAGAAAGATAGTAAAGCTGCCTTGACAGAAATGCCTCTTCAGCCTTAGCCACTCCACCATGCCCCAAGTATCAAGCTTCAAAGCTAATTATTAATATCATTAGTACCTGAAACACATGCTTAAAAAGTCAACACAAAGGTTGAGTGTAATCCATAGGTTTAAATAATAAGGTTGAGCACAAGGTTTTAATCATAAGATATGAGCAACATATGCAAATATCGGGTAATCAAGGTAACAACCAATGTATAGAGGCATCCCTGTGCATATAACATTGTTGATGATGCTAAGCTCATGACACGCAAAACGTTAACCAACAATCATAGTATCAATATAACCGCGGAATTTCATAATATAATAGTGCCCCCAAGGCCGAGTACTTGCCAATTACCCGGCAAAATCGAATATAGTACACCACAATTTGCCTATCCAGCAAAAGGAGTGGGAGGGTCAATTCCTATAGGCCTATATCCCTATATTCGCGCTCACTCGCAAGTGATTAATGGTTCATGATCTGAGGGTCTTGCAATGGCAAGGCAAAGCTACTTAGCACATAAAGCTACTTAGCACATCGTCAGGAAAGCATACCAAAAATACTTGTGCTCAGAAAACATTTAAAGCATGTATCTCACCCCATGGGTTTATAAACACTTAAAAGATAAAAAGCGGGGCTATGAATCACACCTTAACAATAGCAGGAAACGAGATATATCAACCAATCAAATAATGCGTCACAGCAAATAATCCTCAGCACAACCTAAGCAATATCAATATCATAACTCAGCAATGGTACTCGAATATTCCAATAAACAATGCTTGAATAAAGTTTTATAAAATACAATGGCATTTGAAAGAAAATAGTTTTCAAAGAAAAGTCTCGTGTGGAAGAAAGATAAAAAAAAGAATAAGTCGGCGAAACGACCCAATACGCAAGAAAAGACGAAAGAATATCTCGAAGAAAGTCGTCGAAAAGAAATGGAAAGAAAAGAGATGAAAATGAAAGACACACTCATATAAATAACAAATCGCTAATAACAAGTCTCGGTTTTACCCGTTTTCCCAAAATAATGTTGTAATAAAAGGGTTTTTGAAATAAATAGTAGTTGGTAAAATAGTTTGAAGTTCATAAAGAGTTTTACAAAATTTCGGCATGACCTGCCCGTTTATAGAACGTTTCCCGAGTCAACGACTCTTTATATTTTAAACAACGCTAATATTTTATAAATAATAATATGATTGGATATATCATTCACGTAGTCCATTAGTTGTTCAGGTTTATCGACCATTTTGTATTGTTCGGGTTCCAGGTACGTTAAGATCTTTAAGGGCCTAACGTACCCTACCGTCTCGTGTACCAAAGGGCCCATAAGTCCAAATAACCATAGCCGCAAATCCAATACGTCCAATTCAAGCTCGCAATATAACATCACAATAATAATAATACGGATTCCAAGTCCGATGTCCAAATCCTCTCAACTATGTCAAATGTATTTTAAGTTTCATAATTATTAACCGTTTTATTATTTACCGTTTGTAACTAAATATATCCGAGACTAGTAACCAAATCCCGAAAATAATCCCGACAAACAACAATAACGATAACAACACTCAACAACAACAATAACATCAACGACAACAACATCAACAACATCCCAAGTCCACATCCATTCCAAATCCGAATCCTACCNACGTAGTCCATTAGTTTTTTAGGTTTATCGACCATTTTGTATTGTTCGGGTTCCAGGTACGTTAAGATCTTTAAGGGCCTAACGTACCCTACCGTCTCGTGTACCAAAGGGTCCATAAGTCCAAATAACCATAGCCGCAAATCCAATACATCCAATTCAAGATCACAATATAACATCACAATAATAATAATACGGATACCAAGTCCAATGTCCAAATCCTCTCAACTATGTCAAATGCATTTTAGGTTTCATAATTTTATTAACCGTTTTAGTATTTACCGTTTCTAACTAATTATATCCGAGACTAGTAACCAAATCCCGAAAATAATCCCGACAAACAACAATAACGATAACAACACTCAACAACAACAAAAACATCAACAACAACAACATCAACAACATCCCAAGTCCACATCCATTCCAAATCCGAATCCTACCCTTCTCGGCTCAAACCAAACAACCAAATCCAAACCCAAACACATCAACAACAATACTAACAATAATATAACCCACCACCACCACCACCCAAGCCACGGTGGTGGTGGCAGTCGGCTTCCGAACACAAACCAAGCCAAATGGACCCTCAATAATTATCAAAACCAAAGAAAATACATACTCCCTCGTCATTACAAACCAAAACAACAACAAAACACCAAAACCTCACCGAGTCGAGTGAGTCAACTCGGTGAGT